>CP139508.1:379299439-379479948 GCA_021014915.2 Artemisia tridentata subsp. tridentata
ATCCATCAAGTAGCACCCTCAAAGTTATGTATGCTTTCGCGACTGTTAAATTTTGGGGGTGTTACATCTCCCCAAACGTATTTCTTGTTCTTTTGAATCAACTCCGTTAAAGGCTTGGCAATCTTCGAGAATTCCTCGATGAATCTCTGATAATAGCCAGCAAGTCCTAAAAATTGACGCACCTCAGTGGGTGCTATAGGTGTCGCCCAATTTTGGACTGCTTCTATTTTGGAAGGATCCACGTGAATGCCGTGGCGATCAATCACGTGTCCAAGAAACTGTACAGTGTAAATCCAAAAATCACACTTGGAAAATTTAGCGTACAGTTGCTATTTCTTGAGTAATCCCAAAATAGTCCTTAAATGCCCTGCATGTTCTTCTTCGCTTCGAGAGTAGATGAGAATATAATCAATGAACACAATCACTAATTTGTATAGATAGGGTTTGCACACACGGTTCATGAGATCCATAAAGATGGCTGGTGCATTAGTTAACCCAAATGGCATCACTTTAAATTCATAGTGACCGTATCTTGTTCTGAAAGCTGTCTTAGGAATATCTTCTTCCCTGACATGCAGCTGATGATAACCCGATCTTAAATCAATCTTCGAGTAAACCCTCGATCCTTGTATTTGATCAAATAGATCATCGATCTTTAGCAACGGATATCGATTCTTCACCGTAAGTTTATTCAACTCCCGGTAATCTGTACACATCCTAAAAGATATGTCCTTCTTCTTGACGAATAGGACAGGAGCTCCCCAAGGCTAATAGCTTGGTCAAATGAAACCTCTATCCAGTAACTCTTACAGTTGGTTGGATAGTTCTTGCATCTCAGATGGAGCTAAGCGGTAGGGTTCTCGTGCTACTGGTGCTGCTCCTGGCACCAAGTCAATATGGAATTCTACCTGACGAACAGGTGGTAGTCCAGGCAATTCTTCGGGAAAAACTTCTGGAAAATCTCTTACTACCGGCACATCTTCTAATCGTTTCTCATCCGTCTTCTTCTCAGTCACATGAGCTAAGAAATCGTGGCATCCTCTGTCGATATACTTCATGGTTTTGAGGCAGGATATAATACTTAATCTAGTCTTACTTTGATTACCCCGGATAATCAAAGTTTCACCTTCAAAAGGAATGTGAACCACTTTCTCGTCACATATGATCCTTGCATGGTACTTGGACAGCCAATCCATACCAATGATAACATCAAAGCTTCCGAGTTCGATAGGCATGAGGTCAATGTCGAAAGGTTGGTTTAGTAAAGTTAGGGTGAAACCTTGGATTATAGAGTTAGTGCCTACTAATTTCCCGTTAGCTAGTTCAATTTCGTATGTGTTGTCTAAGGCAGTGGGGGTGAGTTTAAGTAGTGAAGCAAAAGTAACAGATATAAAGCTTTTATCGGCTCCTGTGTCAAATAATACTTTAGCTAGATGTTGTTTGAGAGGAAATGTACCCGTGACCACGTCCGGGTTTTGCTGTGCATTTCCATCTCCTAGCACATACACTCGTCCACGGGCACCGTTATTCTGATTGACATTCAGCTTTGGGCACTGATTCCTGTAATGCCCTTTTTCACCACATTCGTGGCATGTTATTGCTACTGGCTGTAGGTTTGCACCTGTGACTCTACAGTCTTTGGTCTGATGTCCTATTCTTTGACATTTTGTGCACCTAACAGTGCAAAGCCCATTGTGGTGCAACTTGCATCGGTTACACAGCGGTTTCCTTCTGATATAACCACTTCCTTCAGCAAGTGTGGCAGCATAAGCTCTGGCAGTTTTCTGCCTGCGATTTTGTTGGTGGTGGCGGTTGTTGCAGTTTTGTTGATAGTTGTGATGGTTGTTGCGGTTGTTGTTGTTGTAGTTGTTCTAGTTGTTGTTGTTGGGATGATTGTTGTAGTGATGGGTGGTTCTCTTGTCATCAAGCTTTCGCTTGTGATCATTGCTTCCTTGGGTGGAGCCAAGCTTGATTTCTATGTCCATTAACCTTTGAGCAATAGTGATTGCTTCTTCTAGCATTTTTGGTCTAGATGAGGTGACATTCCCCTCAATACTTCGAGGTAGTCCCTCGATATACTTCTCCAATGTTTTCTCAAGATCTGGTACAACAGTTGGGCATAGTATAGCCAGTTCCTGAAACTTCCTGTTGTAGGTCTTGAGATCAGTTCCTTTCACAGCCAATTGGTGAAATTCATCTTCCAGCTCTTAATCTCGGTATGGGGGAGTACTTTTTCAGCATTTTTTTAAAGTCAGCCCAGGGGAGTTGATAGGCTGCTTCAACCCCCATAGTTTGGGCAGAAGAGTTCCACCAAGACAGGGCATCATCCAAAAGAGTCCCTGTAGCAAAAGTAACCTTGCAGTCGTCAGTACACCCACTTCTCATGAAAACTGTTTCTTTACGCTCAAACCAACGAGCCAACTCAGTCACTCCTTCTGTTCCCTTGAAGAAGGTTGGTTTATAGTTCATGAAGTCCTTATAGGTGCACTTGCGAGCTGTAGCTATCTCGCTTTCTCTAGTAGGTCTGCTAGTGCTTCCAGAACGGGCCATTGCTGCTGCCTGTGTTTCGAGTGCTGCAGCAACATTGTCTGCAACTAGTTTTCAGATAGCAGCTTGAGACATGACTAGTTCTGGAGTTGCATTTGATTTTCTTGTAGGAGTCATATTTCTATTAATACCACAAGAAAACATATGTTTATAATTCGCATAATGTCCATGTTACGTTATAATAAAACAAGGTAAATGTGTAGACATCATAACCACACTGCCACAGTATAAGATCACCACAATTTAAATCCATGAGAATCGTAAGATCACAACATGTCCAAATACTATCATACATGTATGTAAAATGATCAACACTGGCCCACATCAATCAATATCATAACATAGCAAAATATAACAAAATCGCAACCACATATAGCCATAAATAACTTGCTAGTTTGTTACATAACAAAACATATACAAGTGTCATATTTATGCCACACACCCCATGGCTGGGATATAGTACAAAAGCTGCTAGATAAAGACCTAATCTAGTGGCTGCCAGGTGCTCCTCCGAGACGACTATCAAGATCTGCAATCATGTTGAGGAGGATCTGCGTGTTCTCCTGATACTGGGCCTGGATATCTACTACTACTGACTCCAGTGTGGCAATCCTAGAGTAGGCTATCACTAAATCATTACTCTGCATCATCATAGCCTGTGACATCAACAAATCATTGTCGTACAGTGGTGGTATCTCCTGGTTCAGCTGTCCACGATGCTCCTCCAGGTCCTGTATCTTCTCACGAGTTTCCTGTAACTCGGTAGTCAAGGCACCTAATTCTTGCTGCATGGTTGCTTGACTATCCTTTAAATCCTCAGTTGTATATTCCATTGACTCTATGCGCTCGAGAGGTAGCTCATCGAGATGACCCAATGCAGTATCGATCTGTTCCTCATGACGATCCATACGTGCCATGAGGGTAGAGATGGTAGGCTGTCGGTCTGTCGCCGCTTGGGAACTCTCGTGTAACACCCCCTAAATTATGAGATAACAGCGAAAGACTAATCGGGGTATTACGGGGAGGATCGAAGTCATAATCATAGAAAACGGTTCAAAAGAGACGTTTTGAAAGTTGTTTGTCATTCAAATAATACTTTCGTTACAAATGGTGAAATATCATTGTGGTAAAATCCCATGAAAGGGTATAGTAGTTTGAAAAGAATGACATATTTGATTTTACACCACGTAAATTATCAGAGTTATAATGCCCACTCCGTGCCTTGTCCTGCTCCGCTAATTACCTGAGATAAACATGCTTAAAGTGTCAACACAAAGGTTGGTGAGTTCATAGAGTTTAATAGAAAACAATTTATTTTAATAAATTCAAGTGGTGTACAGTGGTAGTTGAAATAAATACTAGTACTTACTGAAGTAAGTAGTAAGTCACGTTGGGTAAAAACCTCAAGTAAATCATATATGGAATCAGTTAAATACAGGTATGGGATTCCATGGGAATCATAATCCTAGCTTGGAGTAGTAGTGGAGTTTTTCCTGAGATCTACAATCGTAGTCTAGAGTAGTACTAATACAGCTGTATCTAAATATATATGAAAACATATATATTCTTATAAATATTGCCCTAAGCCTCATGACACGCAAACGTTAAACAGTACCGGAATTCGGTAGGGGGAAACAATCCAAATCAATGGCATGAGTTATGGCCCTCGGAGTAATAGGAGATTATGCCATTTCCTATTTTTCTCAAATATAGTGCATTGCGACTAATACGACTAGCCACAAAGGCATTCCGTCCAGTATTAGTGGAATAGGCAGTCAGCCTCCAACAGGTTTCGAATCTGTTCACTATATTCGCTTTCACTCACAAGTGATTAGTGGTTCATGATTTGAGGGGCTTCTTGACAAATATTAAGCTTGGGAAATATCAACTTAAATGGTGGTATACATAAGATACGAGTGCTCTAATTCTAGCAAGTATTTCCATTGGAGTTTGGAAATGGCATATAACAAGTGGTATGCAAATTCACAGGGATTCACAAGGGTGTGAATTACTTTTGTAAGTGGAAACAAGTATTATGTCACAATATCTAATAAGGTACTTCATCATTTAAGTACAACATTTCAAGTAAACAAGTAAGTTTGTAAATAGAAACAAACATGTATCTCCCCCAAAGGGTTTATCAAAATGTGTAAAGTAAGGGTTATGATTCAGGGTAAATCATGAGAGTTTTCAGAGTACTTGTAAAAGTAACAAAATATAGTTGAGCATGTATCTTCCCCAAACAGAATTTATAACACAAGTATAAAAACGGGTCTTTGACTCACCTTGAGTGTATCTGGCAAGGTGGAATTATGAAATTTAGTAAGATTACGGAGACGATTACGGAAACGGCTTCAACACATGACTTGAATACATAGGGAAGTCTGAGAATTTGACTTAATACGAATAACGAGTGTGAAAATGAGAAATCGTATAACGATTTGATCGGTGACGTGAGTGTGATATGCTTAAAATTCTTAAAGTTCAAAAATAATATTACACATAATATTATCTTGTTTTTATGTCTTTGAAATCCAATGATATCGTTTCCTCGAAAGTGGTGAAACGAAACGTGAAGTTAAATCGTTTTAAATCGCGTTATATATAAATAACGTAACGTTATATATTAAGTAAATGAAACATAGAAAAATGCTCGTGACGTGACGGGAAATCGTAAAAAGTAAAATAGAAATGAAAATGTCAAATACATTCTGTTGGTCCTTGTCCTTTTCCTATTTTTACACTTTATACCCTAACGGCGTTAGCGTTGCACCGTTAGTCCTTAGTTAAATATAAATTGCATTTATAGTCCACTAATTGTCCAAAATAACATTCTGAGCTTGGAGTTTAATATAATATCAGTATCTATCCCAATGTTTCTGTTTTGGCAGTTTCAGTCCTTGTTTTTAAGGGTTGGCAGTTTTAGTCCTTGAAAGTGAAACTAGTTTGCAAATTTAGTCCAAAAGTACAAAAAAATGGGGAAAAATTATCCGAAATTTTTTGTAGCTTATTAAAGCTTATCAAAGCTTATTTCAACTGCTTATTTGCCAAAATGGCTTATTTTTCAATTAATGGGCCTTAACGAGTTAAAACAAAGGCCCGTTAACGTTTAACGATCTGTGGGCTTTGAGACAAGTTGGGCTTATCCTTAGGCCCATTTTTAATGTTATAAATCTATATCAAAAGTGCTTATACTCATAACTTATTCAGATTGCTTAAAAATTGCTTGATGGGCTTTTTGATCCATGTCGAATTATATAACAAGTTTCAACAGTTTGCGAGTTGATTCAATTTGATGATTTTTAAAGGCTTTCTAGTGCTCATCTTGGTAAACTATAAACATGAATTTATTAGCTAGTAGTATAAAGAATTAGGTTGTGTAAAAATATCCATATGTTGTGAAGTCGAATTTGGTTTTACAAGGTCTTTTTGGTGGCGACTTGGGACTATTTTAAGTAAAAAGACTTAGTCAATTTATTGAGATGCATGATTATACGTGTGAACCAAGATACAAATGAGGTCGAAATATACATGTAGCAATGAAATAAACGTGATGTGAGTGAGTTTTGTGGTTCCTAGGCCTTCCACAAGGGAGGCAAACCATATTATGTGTTCTAGAATGGAACGTGATACGTAAATAAAGAGTAGAAATTGTATACGTTCGCAAATAACAAAGATATGTTGCATGGTGTATAAAAACGTATGAAATGAACTTGTAATGAAATGTGAGGACTTACAACACCTCTAGGGTGGTGAGTGGACGTGTGTAGATGATTAGAACAAGCGGAAAAATCCCACGACTCGCTAGGATAATTTATATGCTTCGAAAATAATTCCTTAAGCTTCGAATGCAACTCGAATGGAACTAGAAGTCACTTCTGGCCTTCTTTGTGGTTCGAAAGGACTGAGAAAAGATCAAGAGAGGGTGTAAAATTGGCTAGCTGTGAATGGGAGTAAAGGGAGTGTGAAATATACGTGTATGTATACACGTATGATCTTAATATGCATATTTTTATTCATCAACTAGTTCGAATAGTAAGATGGCAGGAAGAATGTAAGAGATATGGACTTTAAGAAGATTGTGTGATATATTTTGTAGGATTTGATTTGGATTTCGATTTGGTCACAAAATATATGTCGACATAATTGTTTTAAGGGTCCAAAAATCCTTTTAACGTGTAACATTGAGCTAGGACATGAGAAATACACTTTATAACTCACTAATGATCAAATAAAAATATTAGAACTAGGTACAAACAAGTTTGGGTAAAATTGGAGAACTTGGTGAAAAATTGATAAATCGAATGGGTTGTCCAAGGGCAATTCACTTTGATTAATTTAAACGTATCAAATGTTCATATTAGAAGCTAAAACCCGACACCTCAATTCTTTGGTGGGAGGGCAAATAAGTGGTACAATAATTCGTATATGTCATGTTTCAAAATGAGGAGAAAACGGGGTGCTTTTGGGTGAGTGTGGGTCGACTAGTAAATGAAATAATAATAGAATTGGGCTTTGGTGGGCGGTTAATGAACAGTGGCCGAGAATGGGAGTTGGGCTGGAGTTATTGTGGCCCATTTGATATAGTGTTTTGTGTATATTTTGATTCCGTGATTCGCGTGTGAGCTCGTCCCGTTATTTGGTAAATCACGTGATAACGTTTTCGTGTTATAATAATGAAAATTTCAAATTTTCCTGTAAAAATGGTAATCAGAAACAGTAATAGAGGTTAATATATAATTAATTGTTACTAATAATAGTGGAAATTTGCAGTTTGCTACATCTTGCCTGTCTCGAACACCCGTGGTGGAAGAGTGATATCAGGAGAGGGTGATCTAGGTAATGAGTGATATCGGGCAATAGCGGCCCTAGCCTCCTCGCTGAGCTCAAACGGCTGAAACGGGGGAGTGAAGTCTGTAGATGATAGTGGTATGTAGAATCGGGTCCTCTTTCGTGGTGGTAGTGCCTCCTCAGGGGTAGTAACTCGGGGAGGAATTGATGGTGTAGGTGGTGGTGAAGATGCTGGAACTAAGGGTGGTACATACGTGGGTAGCATGTACGGATGTGGAGGTGATGGTGGAGATACTGGTGGTGAGGGCACGGGAAGTGTCCTTTTTCGTGCGGACTCACAGGTTCTTCTTGGGCGAACTACTGGTGTATCCGGTGAGGATGGTGATGGTGCTGATGGTGCTGCGGGTGGTGGTACTTCGGAGACACGTGGTCGGATACGAAATACCCGTTTTCGTGGTGTGTTTTTCCTGACTGGACCATTAGGAAAACGGCGCAATGCTTTCATGAATGATTCGGGTTCGTAAGGCTGTAAAACCCGAACTCTCCTATGTCTAACTGGAGAAGGTGGTGCTGGCAGTAACTCAGAAGATGAAGAAGAGTCAGACTCAGGTGACTCTGCATCTGCGAAAGTATGATATCCCCTCCTAGCAAGCATATACGGATCGTCGGGAAATGGAGCGATATCAGGTACTGTCGTGATGTCCTCTAATGACTCCTCTGAAGGATCGGACTCCATATCGGATGTAGCGCGTCTAGGTGCTGGGGAGTGTACTGGTGTGGAGGGAATAGTATCCTCGGGCTCAGAATCCGAATCCGATAAGATAATAATAAGGGGGTAGAGGAAGACATAACTCTGTAACAACCCGGTAATTTTAAATATTTCACCATGTAACTAAATAATCAGCATAAACATGCATAAGTAATATTTTAGTGGTGTTGTGGCACGGAGGACTTTAGTTAAGTTGTGAAAAAGTAGTTATAGTTTAGGTTTACACCTAGTTCTCTATAACCATGGCTCTGATACCAATCTGTAACACCCCCCCCCCCCAAATTTTGGTATACGCAGCGGAAATAGGTATGGGGTATTACTTCAGGTATCACAGTCATAATAATAGAAAACGACTCGAAAAGAGATGTTTTTAGATAAAACAATTATCATTCATTTATTAAATCAGAGTTTTACAAAAGAGAGGTCCCAGCGGGAGTTATTGAAATACATATATATTGTCTGAATGATAACAAAATGGACACCCTTTTTATAAGAAAGTCCATTGTCACTCCGTGCCAAGTTGTGCTTTAGTTTCCTGAGATAAAACATGCTAAAAAGTCAACACAAAGGTTGAGTGAATCCACAGTGTTTATATAGTAATATTTGGTTGAACACAAGTTAAGTAGTGGTAAAACAATAATATTGCAGTATATTGCCCTAAGCCTCATGACACACAAACCTTAACAGTAGGACATCACAAGAGTGATGTAAATTACTAACATAATTAAATGTAGTAATAATGCCCTCGGGTAGGAGCTTGCCAACTTCCTATTTAGTCTCAAATAAAGTGCATTTGTGTATCAATCCGGCTAGCATTATAGCTATCTATCCGGCTAGTACAAATGGGTCGTCAACCTCCAATAGATCTATTCACTATATTCGCGTTCACTTGCAAGTGATTAATGGCTCATGATAAGAGGGTCTTTTTAGTAGCAACAGTGTAAGCTTAGGCAATATCAATCAGGATATCATACAGAAAAATACTTGTGTTCATGTTTGTAGCATGTATCTCCCCACGAGTTTGAAAAACGTATAAAAGTGGGACTATGAACTCACCTTGGTGTTACAGTAGTCTAATTGGAAAGAAATCAAGTATGGTGAATAAACTGCTCCGACACGCAACCTAGGTGAATATGTCAAGTTTTAGTATTTGTATTCAAACCTTAAATACGTGTTTGGATATTCGTCTAGAAAGTGTTTTGTCGGTGGTTAAGTGTTGAACGAGACAACATGAAGTCTCTTCAAAAGTTAGTGAATGATATATATATCATATTTTACTTTTAGCGTTTGATTGATCGTTAATGAATTAGAAGTATCTCGTTTATTAGTTTTTATCAAAAACAAGTCAAAAGTATATTTCTCAAAATAATATAAAATGTTACATTTTATACCCTTATAGTTTCAAGTGTTGACAATTTATACCCCTGAACTTTCATATAATGACAACTTATACCCTTCATCTTTTATAAAATGACAACTTATATCCTTCATCTTTTATAAATTAACAACTTATACCCTTCATCTTTTATAAAACGACAATTTATACCTCTTATCTTTCATAAAATGACAACTTTTACCCCTGTAGTTTCAAAAGTGACACTTTATACCCTTAACTATAAGTTGTTCACAATTTCAGCCCCTCTTATTTATAACTTATCAAAATTGACAGTTTTGGCCCAAGAAAACTCCAAGTTTCAATTTGTTAGAGTTTTCCCCTCAAAGTATTTTTAGCGTTACATCCGTAGTTCTTATCTTGTAATCTTTAGTTTTCGATTTAGAAAAAAGTGTGGCTTGTTACAGCTTATCAATATAAGTTGTATTATGTTTTTAAATAAGTTCTGAAAAGCTTATTAGCTTTTATTCTTGGCTTATGGGTTCAAAATAAATCAAAAATGGTGTGTTAGATTTAGGTCGAGACACCAAGAAGAGCAAAGAAAGTATACGAGGCGCTATGATCTTTTGATGACGTTTCGATGGTTTTGCAAACTTTTCTAGGAGCTTATTAAAGTGGCCAAATTTCGTAGCTTATAGGTTAATTAATTCATCAAAGTAGGGTGTTTGGCTTGTTCTCGATAAAGAAAGAAAACATGAAACCAGGTCTGATCGACTATGAAAAGAACAAGAAGATTTGAGCGAGGCCCATAGGGTTCTAACCAGAATCTTGAGGCTTTATGGAGTATCCTAGGAGCTTGTTAAAAGGGCTTATTGGCTGGGCTTATAAGCCTTAGCTTATGGTTGAAAAATCAAGCTAAAAAGGGGTGTTTAGGGTTTTCTATGTTGCGACCACCAAAAAGTAACACAGAAAATAAGCGAGATAGGAAAAGCTTTTGACCAGGTTTTTGGGGCTTTGTAAAGTCACTTGGGAGCTTATTAGAAGGGCTTAATATCTCAGCTTATAACCTTTAGCTTGTGGTCTAAAAATCTGATTGAAAATGGGTGTTTGGCTGGTTGGCGATAAGAAGGAAAAATAAAATTCGATCCTTAAAACTTATGGGCTTATTTTCGTGGCTTGTTTACATGTTTATTAGCTTATTTAGATGACTTATTTATGTATGACAAGGCTTTAAAGTTTAAAACATCATTATAGCTTATTAAGGTTGTCTGATTGTTTACTATAAGAACAGAAAAATTGAAATCATAGTTTTTGGTCTTGGCTTTCATTAGGGATTTAATTAACATTATGATTAGATGTAACTAAGACTATTAAAAGGAATTGAAAAGGGTTAGAAGACTTACAATCTTATGGAATTTCGACTAGAAGGAAAAAGGGAAAAAGTGACTTCTAAATGTGGAACAAAGCTTTCCAAGCTTCAAACTTGAGTACAATCTTTCCTTCTCCTTACTTGGGCTTGAAATCTCAGTAGGCAAGTGAGTGTGAGAGTGTTTTGTGCTAGAAAGTATGGGATAAGATGAAATGGTTCATGTTGGTCGATATTTATAGGAAAGGAATTAAGGTTTGCATTAAATGCATTTTCACTAGTACAAATCTGGGATTTCGTCAAACATGCTGTTTTTTGAACGGCCACACAGTCAGATATTTATGTGACTAAATGTACCAGAATAAAATAAACAGGCACACTTGATCCGACTTGTGTGACCATTTTGGAATTTTATTGTCACACATTTGAATATTTATGTGACTAGAGGTAACTGGTAATTTTTTATTTTTTTTTTATTATTTAGTCACTTATAATTTGGGATGTGTCACAGATACAAATAAGTTTGAAACATTAGTCACACTATACATATACATATGTGACAAATATATGTCACACAATTGAACAGTGTGACCAAAATCCATATATGGTCACATGAAGTAATTGTGTATGTGGCTAAATCATATAGTCAAGTTTGTCACACATTATTTAAAAGTGACTGTTATTTTTTGCTGAATATTTAGCCACATATGAATTTGAAATGTGTGACAACTGAAAAGTAAGTTTGAAGCATTAGTCACGATATGCATTTAAGAGTGACAAATATATGTCATATACTTGAACAGTGTGACCAAATGTCATATATGGTCACACTTTTGCTTTTATAGTTCAAATGTTTTATAAACTGACTTTACAATATTTCTCAAATTTTGATATCTCCCTCACATATTTTCATTACTCCCGCCCACTTTTTTCCCCAAAATCAAATTTACATTTTCATTGTCCCTCCAATAGTTATCTAGGTCACATAACCCGCACTTATCTCATCCTCTTTCTCTCTTCTCTGCCGCCAACCACAAACCCCATATACACACCCCCGCCTAAATAATAATCAGTCAGTCGGTTTAAAGAAAGAATTGAATTAGGGGAAAATAAACAAACACCATCAATCGTCATGGTAACTACACTTTCTTCTTATTCTTCAATTTCTTTCTTTGTTAATTGAATTTTTTTTTAATTGATTAATACTGAATTGAATTGGATTGTACAGTTTTCAATAGCAGCAATCAACGATGTTGGTGATGCTCATAATAATGACGATAGAAGAAGAAAAACGCAATTGGAAATTGCCCCTACCAAAGAAGCCCAGGTATCTCAGTCAATGTAGCAACAGATATACAGTCCTTTAGGAACAATTGCAACAGATATACAGATATACAGTCCTTTAGGAGTATTAAGAGGTGTATAATATCGTTTATTGCAGCAACGCGAGATCCTTCAAACCTGTTGGCACATGAAGCTGCTTTTGCTTTAGGTCAAATGCAAGATGCTGAAGCTATTCCTGCTTTGAAGCTTGTTCTTAATGATTATTCTTTGCATCCTATTGTCCGTCATGAGGTTCACTTTCTACTGGATTTACTTTCTAATTTTTGTCAGCGCCATTTGTTATCTTTTGCTAATTGCCGGATCACATTTTTCTTGTTATATTGGATAAATAGGCTGCGGAAGCACTTGGTGCAATCGGTTTAGAGAGTAATATTACTCTTCTGAAGGACAGTTTGGAATCTGATCCGGCACAAGAGGTTCGTTATCTGATGATTATTGAGTATAATAAAGATTAGTTCTTGTTTATGTAGTTTTTTGGGTTTTTTATTTGAAATTTGATGGATCTTATTGATTATAAAGTTTAGTTTATGAAGATTAATGGGTTGCTTGAAATTTTATAGAAGATTATGAAAAAATGAATCTTTTTGAGTTAAGTGATTTAGACTATAATTTGACTATTCGATGTTGTTATTTGATGTTTTTTGATCGTAAAGATTAGTTATCATTTATGAGGATTTATGTATTTTTGTTGTTTTTTATAAGATTCTGAAATTTGATTCTTTTTGGGTATTTGATGTTTTGTAGATTGTGAGATGGCTGGATTGAAAGAGAATATGCAGGGTGTGAATCGTGTTACGAAAGCGCAGGGTGAGTCGAATGAAGATTTGTGCAGTTTAAGTGTTTGATATAAAGTATGAGTGATTATAAACCGGAGTTTAATTTTTGAATTTGATGTTTTTTTAGGTGTAGTAGGAGGAGGGCTAAAGGCGGGAAGTGGACAGAGGCGAATTATCGGAGAGATCAATAAGAATATCACCAATGGACCAGTAGCGTACCCGTATTTACCAGTATTTTTTTCATCATAATTGTGTGTGGTTCTGAAATGTACTATTTCATGATCCAAGTAGTTAAATCTTTCTTAATTCTTTTACGAACAGGCAAAAAACATCTGGTGCTGAAGGCAATAGCTGAGACATAACCATAGCCCAAAAGTGGAAGGTATGAGTTATTTCATTGTGTTCCATGTAACATATGGCATGTGAGTTTATCTAAAAGTAAGGTGTATTCATTTGTATTGCAGCTTTGGTGCTGAGTTTCTTGGGCCATTACTCCCTGCTGTGGATGAAATTTGTTCTGATTTTGATCCAACAGTGGATGTTGAGCCTTCACTTCTAAGTTATTTCGTAACCTATGGTTCTATGTGGCTCTGTTCGGTTTAGCACCCCCGCTGCTAAATCATTCTTTTCCAACGAAGCCAAATGCTACACCATCAAACACTGCAGGAAGCACAACTGCAGTTTCTCTTCAAGCTGTGAATGGACCATACATGTGGAACCCTCAGTGGTGTTCTGCTGTCAAACGTATTTCTCAAGGGACCCCGCCTTTGGTGAGTTGGCATTTACTTGAAACGTTGTATATATTGTTTTGACACGATGGTATTTTCTAGTAACTTGAGTCTTGTAAAAATGATGTCTTGGTCAGGTTGTTAGCTCGGTCAAATGGCTTGAAGACGAGTTGGAACTTAATGCTCTTCACAACCCTGGTAGTCGTAGAGGAAGTGGAAATGAAAAAGCTGCTGCAAGCCAAAGATCAACACTTTCTACTGCTTTAGGTGGGCGTGTTGACGTTTATGCATTGAGCACAATTTCAGGTATATAGACATGCATGTTCTTCATCTTTTTTTATGTACTAAGAAATACAGCTAACGTTTCTCAAGATAGCCAGCATTTGTTTTTAGTAGATTATTGTTATACTTCTATTCGTGAAAGATGATCTAATTTATTGCTGAAACTTTTCAGGAGTAAAGGCAACTTATCTTCTTGCAGTTGCGTTTTTGGAAATAATAAGGTTCAGTAGCAATGGTGGACTCCTTAATTGTAGACCCACTTCTCTGGCATCCAGGAGTGCTTTCAGCTGTGTTTTTTAGTATCTCAAAAGTCCAAATCTCTTGCCTGCTGTTTTCCAATGCTTAATGGCCATTGTCCACCGTGCTTTCGAGACAGCATTGTCATGGCTGTTAAATTTTATGTTTACTTGCTGGGCATTATTATTCATTCCTTAAGTTGTCGTTGTTACACTAGTTTTTGGGCTATGGTTATGTCTCAGCAGTGTTTGAAACTTACTGATTTGTGTTTATAATGGGTACAGGAGGATCAAATATTTGAAACAGGGTATGCTATGGCTGTGTACAGACATATAAACGCTACTATTTTCTGATCTTTGTTATCAACGCTTGCTGATATAGTTTTTTTTATTTCTTCGGACAGCAAATGATGGAGCTCCAGGAACTTTATAATTCACAGCTGCTAATAACTGCAAGTTTAACTGAGAAGCTTGAGAAGACAGAGGTATGATGAAAACAGAGTTAAGACTGCTCGAAGTTAGTACTGATAGTACAAAGTTAAGACTGCTCAGAGATTAAGACTGCTCGAAGTTAATACTGCTAGTGTATTAGTTACAACTGTTAGTTATAAGTTAGTACTGTTGGTTCATATAGTTAGTATTGCTTATATGATATATATTAGTTGTTTATGGAAAAGATTATAGATACTTAGGAAAGTATTGTAGCTGACTAGTACTCCTTGGTGTATAAAAGGAGGTCCAATTTTATATTTGGTTCAGTTATATACATTCCAATTTTATTGAATTTGAATTTGTTTTGATATATATTTGAATTTGTTTTGATATATATTGATTTCTTAAATGTGACTAAAAGATGTATATAGTCACACTTATTAACACTTTTGGTCACTGTTTGCTTAATTCGTTGTGTGACTAAATATTACAAAAGGCCACACACAAAAATTCATGTGGCAATTGGATGATCAATAGTCACACAAAATACAATTTTCTTCACTTTAAACAGCATATGGTCACACTTATTAACACTTTTGGTCACTTTATGCTTAATTGTATGTGACTAAATACCCAAAAAAAAACATGCTTTGTGTGACTAAATATTACAAAAGGCCACACACAAAAAATTCATGTGACCATTGGATGATCAATAGTCACACAAAATACACATTTCTTCACTTTAAACAGCATATGGTCACACTTATTAACACTTTTGGCCACTGTTTTTTAAATTGTATGTGACTAACTCCAAAAAAACAACACACGTTGTGTGACTAAATCATCACAAACGTCACATTTATTATATATTCATGTGGCAATAGGACGGGAAATAGTCACACAAAATACATATTTACTTGAATAAATCATCTCAAATGTCACATATATTATATATTTATGTGGCCAAAGGACGAACAATAGTTACTCTCAAAAAACATTTGTGTGACTATAAAGTGTTTACGGTCACACAAAACTGATTAATCCAACAAAACTTATGCCTAATTGAGGAAAACTAGAAGGGGGGGTTGAATAGTTTTACGTCTTTTTAATTTTATTTTGAAAACTTTGTTTGCTTTTAAAACTTAGATTCGAATTTATGTGAACTCAACTCTTGAACAATATGAACAAATATAAGTAAATGTAAATTAACAATGCAAGTAAAGTAATGAAATGAAATGAAAGATAGAGATGGAAAGATCGAACCGTGAGACAAGAGATTTATAGTGGTTCGGCTAACAAGGACACCTTCCTTGCCCTACTCCACTCCTCGAGCACCTAACTCGAGAGTTTTCTTCACTATGTCAACAAGCTCCCTTATGGCGGAGAAAACCTTACACAACTTTCGCTTACACCGATTTAACGACACAAAGCTAAATGTCGAGTTCTAATCGTAGCTAGAACCAATCTCACAACTTTAATCACAACTTCTTCACGACTTCTTCACGACTTCTTCACAGCTTCTTCACTACGGCTTCACAACTACTTCACGACCTAGCACTACTTATATACTCTTCTACTTCTTCACACCTTCACTACTTACACACCTTAACTTCTTCACAACTTCACTACTTACACACTAATCTAGCCTAAGTAATTATGTTCACACCTATCTAACAAATATACATAACTTATACAAATGAATGAATGATTTACAATTATGATACACCAACAACTTGGATGGAAGAGATACACCAAGTTGTAATACTTCTTGTCTTGAGGGATAGAAGTATTCTTCTCTTGCACTTGAGAGGTTGAAGCTTTGGATCACTTGAAACAAAAGCTTATGATTATGTGATCAAAGGATTTAGAAAGATGTAAGAAGAGATTTAGAACAGAAGGTTTGGGGTGCAAAAGGTGAGGAAAAAGTCCATGAATGAACCAGTATTTATAGGCAAAATCTGACAGCTGGAGGAGCGGGGCGGTCCCCTTAAATAGGTGGCCGGTCCCCTTAATTATTAAGGGGACCGCCTAGTAAATTAAGGGGGCCGCCCAAATCCGAACGTTGCTCAGATTTGTCTTTTTGTGGGGAAGGTTTTTCTGGAACATATTTTCCATTTTTGGTTGAAAATTTGAATTCATAAATTTATAATGGATTAAACATTTTTATTAAATACCAAAAATGATTTTCTAAAAGATATAAAATGTTTGTGTCATTTTATAAAAATCAAGTGATAAAAAAAATGTTCCTTTGATCATATAATGCATTAAGCATTTGTTTATTCATACCTTAAGTGATTAAGTTGTTAAAATAGATATTTACAACTAAATACTTGTTTACGTCATAATCTTTCGTTTAATAATTTTACATTTTGTGATTATCAAAACGTAGAGATATCGAAAAATATTAATAAAGTGTTTAGGCATTATTTATATCAACAATCTCCCCCTTTTTGATGATTACAAAAACTAAACTCATTAAACTAAAAGATTGATTTTTAGACAAGTATTTAGTGAGTTTATATCTACTTCTCCCCCTTTTTGTAGAATCAAAAAGGTTATGCCGACAAGTTTTAAAAACGAAATTTGTCGGGATGAGAACTCCCCCTTGATGTGTACTCCCCCTCGTTTGAGGGCACCAAGGAGATGAGCTATGAAAATCTTGGCTGCAAAAACAAGTTAAGAACACAAGACATATATATGCATAGCAAAAATATTTAGAACAAATAACTAATCTTATTCATTCATTCAAGATGATCATGTATAGCACATGAATCATCATTACATCACACGATATGCGTAAAACATAAGGGTTACAACATAAGTAAAAGACACTAATGGTCCTAATATTGCCAAAGAGAGCGATTGGACTTGCTTGCGACACAAAAGGGTGAGGGATTTTATTTTGGGGCGGAAAGCTTGTGAGTAGGGCTTAGTTATTTGATGGTGAAGGAAATGGAGCGGATGAAGTGGATCTAACGATATTATATTGTTTTAGGGGAGGAATAGGGTGAGGACGGGTGAGTAGATATTCGATCCAAGAAATATCTTCACTTAAGTGGAGAATTTGTTTTTGAATGAAGATGCAACAAGGGCAATAGTGGGTGTGGTTTGTAACTTGATCCAAGTTGAGAGAGTGGGGTAAGAAATTTGAGTAGGGTGAGGATGGAGGTTGTCCCTTGTTGCGTTGTGCTAGGTGCATAGCAAGGAGATCACTAAGATCATGGATTTGGTTAATCTCTTCATGAAACTTTTTCCTTTCCGTGGGAATGTGGATTTGGTCATTTGGTGGGAATGGATGAAATTGGGGTGTGTGGTTTGAGGTAAAGTTTGATGTTTGACCAAAATGACGAGGGTTTTCAAAGGTTTCATTGAAGTTGGTTTGAGGTTTAGAAGTGTAGTTTGGAATGAATGTGGATGTTTGGCCAACATGATAGGGTTTGTGAAATGGTTCAATGGAATGAGGTTGAGATCTTGGAGAGTAGTTGGGAATGAATGAGGATGGAGGTGTTGGTTGTCTAGTCACACCATTTGTGATGGACTTGTTGTGAGGGTGAGGTTTTCTTTTCCACTCGGGTTTTATGGTCATCCTTGCTAGCCTTGAGGTTTTTGGTTTTGGGTTGATGGGAGAAGACATGATGAGATGAGTGTATATGGTGAGGAATGGGGATATTTATAGTGGAGGATTGATGTGATTAAGGATGGATAAAATTGTTGGGGTGATCAGGACAGAATATGTTTGTGAATTTAGGGAAGGGTAGGATGAAATGGGCTAAAAAGCAGAAAAAGATTTTGTGAACTCAGCCTGTAGATGGCCGGTCCCCTTAAATAGGGCCGGTCCCCTTAATAATTAAGGGGGCCGCCTTATGAATTAAGGGGGCCGCCCATATGATGGTGTTCTGAGTTCCAGAAATGGGTTTTTCTGCAGGAATAGGTAAGGAGGGCTATGTTTTGAGTTTTTGGTTTTAGACAAGTCCCACTCTTTTAGGCAATAGAGTAATATATTAATAATTATGCATGCAAGACATATTAATTAAACACATAAACAAGCAATAAATTATATCTAGCAATCAAGGATTAATCATATAAGGCAAGGATAATAGAATAAAGGCACTAGAAACTAACAAGAAATAGGTGATGGAACAAAAGTGGAGATGTGATTAGCAATTTTGTTCTAGTGTGTGCCTATATGCAACAAATGTGGAGATGTGATTGTTTCGACTCCTAAATGCAAAAATTTCCTAAGAAACAATCCAAAGTCTCCTTGATTTGATTTTGCTCAATATATGAATATCAAAGATATATATTAGATTATATATTTTGACAATTCATGTGAGATTTTATGCATGAAAGAAAAATGTTTTTTTTTTTTTTTTTTTTTTAGCATTATTCAACAATGCAAGGAAAATGGTTTTCATGTGTTTTTCTAGATGTGAGAATGATTTTTAAGAAACTAGATTGGGTTTTGTATATAAATATGTTTATGCAAGAGAAAAATATCTCCCAATCTTTAATTTTGTGCAAAACAGATTCCTAGACTCAGATGAGAAAAAGGAAGAAAGGAAGAAGAAGAATTAAAAATGTATCAAAAATGCAGAAAATTCAGTCAATTTGTTCCATCATTCCTAAGCCTAAACGTAAGTGGTTAAAGAGTTCGCGCTTAAGGGGTTTAGTGAATATGTCCGCTAAGTTATCTTCCGATGCAACCTTTTCTATAGATATGTTTCCTTTTTGAACGTTATCGCGAAGGAAGTGGTGACGTATTTCTATATGTTTAGTCCTAGAGTGTTGAACGGGATTCTTACTTAAATCTACAGCACCTTTGTTATCACACATAATTGGGACATTATCTAACCTAATGCCATAATCTACGAGAGCTTGTTTCATCTATAGTGCTTGTTGACATGCCTTTCCAGCGCTTACGTATTCAGCTTCTGTAGTAGAAATAGCAAGAGCGGTTTGCTTCTTCGAAAACCAAGATGTTAGACAACATCCCATGAACGTGCAAATTCCGCTAGTGCTCTTTCTATCCACGTAGTCTCCCGCATGATCCGAATCCGCATAGACGATGGTTTCTATGCCGGATCCCTTAGGATACCATAATCCTAAGTGTATAGTGCCTTTAATGTATCAGAAGATACGCTTAACCGCTTCTAGGTGAGAGGTTTTGGGATCCTCTTGAAAGCGAGCACAAAGGCAGACACTAAACATGATATCCAGTCTACTTGCCGTTAGGTATAGTAAACTACCTATCATCCCTCTATACTTAGTGTTTTCTACGGACTCACCATCTTCATCTCTTGTGAGTTTTACTTCCGTAGACATCGGTGTTTTCATAGGCTTAGAGTCTTCTAATCCAAATTTCTTAAGCATCTCCTTAATGTACTTAGATTGATTAAAAAATATTCCATCTTCTAATTGTTTTATCTGTAATCCTAGAAAGAAATTTAGTTCACCCATCATACTCATCTCAAACTCATCATGCATGATTTTTGCGAATTCATCACACATATCCTGACAAGTCGATCCAAATATAATGTCATCGACATATATTTGGACAATGATGAGATTTGGGCTTTTCTTTTTCGTGAAAAAAGTGTTATCTACCATTCCCATGGAATAATCATGTTTAATAAGAAATGCTTTTAATCGATCATACCAAGCCTTAGGAGCTTGTTTGAGTCCATATAAAGCTTTCTTTAGTCTATAAACATAATCAGGTTTTGCGAAGTCAATGAATCCTGGAGGTTGTGCCACGTATACCTCCTCATTGATAAAACCGTTAAGGAATGCACTTTTCACATCCATTTGAAATAACTTAATGTCTAGGGCGCATGCATAGGCAAGGAGTATTCTTATAGATTCTAATCTAGCTACGGGGGCATAAGTTTCGTCATAATCAATTCCTTCTTGTTGATTATAAACTTGGGCAACTAACCTAGCTTTGTTCCTAGTAACAATTCCATTTTCATCTAACTTATTTCTATATACCCATTTAGTTCCTATGATGGTCATGTTCATGGGATTTGGGACTAGTTCCCAAACGTCATTTGTCTTAAATTGATTTAGTTCTTCTTGCATAGCCATAACCCAACTTTCATCTTTTAAAGCCTCATTTATATTTTTAGGTTCTATTGTTGAGAGAAAACAAAAGAAATTATTTTTATCTTGAGCTTGTGATCTAAGAGTTCTTTGATTTAGGCTTCTTATTATATTATCTAGTGGGTGTGATTTAGATTCCTTAACATTTACTATTTCGTTTTCTCCTAGTGTTATATTTTCATTATCATCACCTAAGGGTTTAGTTTTACTAACCTCAATAGCTTCTTCTTCAACTAGGTCATCATCTTCTAGAGGCAATGTCTTAGGTGGTGGTGGAGTTTCATCAAACGTTACATTCAAGGATTCTTCTACTTTCATAGTGTGTTTATTAAGTATTGTATATGCTTTACTATTTTGCGAATACCCTAGAAAAATTCCTTCGTAAGACTTAGGATCAAACTTAGTAAGGTAATCTTTTGTATTGAGAAAAAAACATTTGCTCCCGAATACCCTCAAGTAATTTAGATTAGGTTTTCTACCTCTTAATAACTCATATGGGGTTTTTCCTAAAACTCGCCTAATTGAGACTCTATTTATTATATATGTTGATGTATCTACGGCGTGGCACCAAAATTTTTGTGGGATAGATTGTTCATTTAGCATTGTTCTACTCATTTCTTGTAAGGAGCGATTCTTTCTTTCTACTACCCCATTTGATTGTGGAGTGCGAGGAGCGGAGAAATTGTGAGATATTCCATTTAAATCACAATATTTTCCGAACTGCACTTCGTTATCAAATTCCCGACCATGGTCCGTCCTAATAGATACTATAGAACATCCTAATTTGTTTTGAATCATTTTACTAAATATTTCAAACTTATTAAAGGCTTCGGTTTTATCGCTTAAAAATCTAGTCCACATGTATCATGAATAATCATCTACAATTACTAAGGTATAACGGTTACCTCCGTAACTCCGCACTGCGGATGGACCAAAAAGGTCCATGTGTAATAATTCTAGGCATCTAGTAGTGGAGACTATATTATTAGCTTTGTGACTAGCATGTGCTTGTTTTCCAATTTTACAGGCATCGCAAAAGTGTTGATCATATCTTAGGTTTGGCAAATTTCTAACTAATTCCTTAGAGGCTAGGGATTGTATTTGTTGTATATTTGCGTGACCTAATCTCCTATGCCACAATGTAGAGTTTTCATCTAAGGTTTCTAGACATATTTTATCTTCCGGTTTATTTCCTAGTTTCATGACATAAACGCCACCTTTCCTAATTCCTCTACCTATGATCTTTCCGTCCTTAACTATTTCGGTATCTTTATTGGTAAAGGTAACCCTACACTTATTATCGCATATTTGTCCTATACTAAGCAAGTTGTATGTTAAATTATCTACATGCTCAACATTTTCAATAGTTAGGGAGTCTTGAGAAATCGTACCTTTGCCAATGATTTTTCCACGAAAGTCACTACCGAAAATAACATTACCTCCGTTGTATGCCTTGTAGGAGGAGAATAGCTTGCGGTTTCCCGTCATGTGCTTCGAGCATCCACTATCCTTAATCCATTCGTCGGGCTCCAAATTTATTCCTAGACATATTTCATCGGTAGCTTGAGCTACAAGACATTTTTCGTCTTTTGCTTTGTCCGCTTCGTCTTTGTCGCTATCACTCCATGTTCCACTAACAAAGGCACTTTGGTAATCATAACCCGGTGGCTTTGGACATTCGCCAATGAGATGGTTTGGGCTTCCACATCTAAAGCACTTTCTTTTCCCGTAGTTATCATTCCTATTTCTTTGAAGCGATCTACTTTCATCTTGTGGTTGTCTTGTGAATCTTCCTCGTCTCTTGAAAAATTTCTTGAACTCTCTTACGGCCATTGCATATTCTTCGTCTTCACTATCGTCACTTGAATCGTCATCATCACTAAGTTCCTTTTTGGCTTTTAGCGCAAGAGATTTGATTTGATCTTTCTTGCTCTTTACCGTTTCCGAGTCTCTCTTTATAATTTCTTCATGGACCTTCAAGTTGCCGATAAGTTCATCAAGCGATAGCGTCATCAAGTTCTTCGATTCTTCAATAGCAGTGACCTTCGCGCGCCATTTTGGATGTAATGCCCTAAGAAATTTCCTTACACAATTTTTGCTAGAAAAAGTCTCATCAAGTGCTTTTAAACTTGTGATAATAGTGTTAAATTTAGCAAATGCATTATCAATAGATTCCTCTTCAGGAATTGTAAATTGTTCATATTGTTGAACAAGAAGATCTATTTTGTTATCTTTGACTTGACTATTACCTTGGTGAGTGATTAATAAAGAATCCCAAATTTCTTTTGCGATTTGACACATAAAAATTCGTTCATATTCTTTGCGTGGTAATGCATTATAAATTACCATTTTAGCCTCATTATTTTTTGCTAGTTTCTTTTTGAAATCATCATTTTGTTTTTCAAAAGGCACAATTTCATCTATTTTGGTTAAAGAATTATTTTGAATAGAAGGAAAATCACCATAGTTAAATAACATGCCAAAGATCAAGATCTTTTGATTTCACATAAGTTTTGAATCTATTTTTCCAATAAAGAAAACCATCACTCTCGAATAATGGTGTCTTTGCATGGATTGCCCTTCTAAATATTTTTCTGATTCCATAGATCGTTTCAAGTTTTAAAATACAATTTATTTTAAAAATCTTGTTTGACGTGGCTCTTGATACCAATTGTGGAAAACTAGAAGGGGGGGTTGAATAGTTTTACGTCTTTTTAATTTTATTTTGAAAACTTTGTTTGCTTTTAAAACTTAGATTCGAATTTATGTGAACTCAACTCTTGAACAATATGAACAAATATAAGTAAATGTAAATTAACAATGCAAGTAAAGTAATGAAATGAAATGAAAGATAGAGATGGAAAGATCGAACCGTGAGACAAGAGATTTATAGTGGTTCGGCTAACAAGGACACCTTCCTTGCCCTACTCCACTCCTCGAGCACCTAACTCGAGAGTTTTCTTCACTATGTCAACAAGCTCCCTTATGGCGGAGAAAACCTTACACAACTTTCGCTTACACCGATTTAACGACACAAAGCTAAATGTCGAGTTCTAATCGTAGCTAGAACCAATCTCACAACTTTAATCACAACTTCTTCACGACTTCTTCACGACTTCTTCACAACTTCTTCACTACGGCTTCACAACTACTTCACGACCTAGCACTACTTATATACTCTTCTACTTCTTTGCACCTTCACTACTTACACACCTTAACTTCTTCACAACTTCACTACTTACACACTAATCTAGCCTAAGCAATTATGTTCACACCTATCTAACAAATATACACAACTTATACAAATGAATGAATGATTTACAATTATGATACACCAACAACTTGGATGGAAGAGATACACCAAGTTGTAATACTTCTTATCTTGAGGGATAGAAGTATTCTTCTCTTGCACTTGAGAGGTTGAAGCTTTGGATCACTTGAAACAAAAGCTTATGATTATGTGATCAAAGGATTTAGAAAGATGTAAGAAGAGATTTAGAACAGAAGGTTTGGGGTGCAAAAGGTGAGGAAAAAGTCCAGGAATGAACCAGTATTTATAGGCAAAATCTGACAGCTGGAGGAGCGGGGCGGTCCCCTTAAATAGGTGGCCAGTCCCTTTAATTATTAAGGGGGCCGCCTAGTAAATTAAGGGGGCCGCCTATATCTGAACGTTGCTCATATTTGTCTTTTTGTAGGGAAGGTTTTTCTGGAACATTTTTGCCATTTTTGGTTGAAAATTTGAATTCATAAATTTATAATGGATTAAACATTTTTATTAAATACCAAAAATAATTTTCTAAAAGATATAAAATGTTTGTGTCATTTTATAAAAATCAAGTGATAAAAAAATGTTCCTTTGATCATATAATGCATTAAGCATTTGTTTATTCATACCTTAAGTGATTAAGTTGTTAAAATAGATATTTACAACTAAATACTTGTTTACGTCATAATCTTTCATTTAATGATTTTACATTTTGTGATTATCAAAATGTAGAGATATCGAAAAATATTAATAACGTGTTTAGGCATTATTTATATCAACACTAATTTGTCACACGTATTCAGGTTTTGGTCACTCTTTTTCAATGAAAACGGCCACAAACTAAACAATGTGACCATATGCCACCTACGGTGGCGCGACCTTTGGTGACACACACCAAAGAAAATGTGTGTGACTATATGCATATTGTCACACATTTTTGGTGTGACGAAATCCCATATCTGTACCAGTGTTTTCCACTTGGAAGATATGCTATGAAGATTTGAAACAAGAGATAGGGGATGATCTAGGGTTTAGGGAAAAATCTAGTGATATTGTAGGTAGTTTGGTGGTTTTTAACTTAAACCATGGAAGAAGCTTGACATAATTGACCTAATGAAGAATATCTACGGGACATGGGTGTAAGGGGGATGATCTAGTAGATTGTGCTTGCACATGTTTTAGAGATTGCCTTAGTTAGTTTAGAACTAGTTTAGGATTCTAGTTTGGTTTCTTTTTGATGTATGTCGAACTAAGGAATAAAGAGGATTTCGATTTGCTTAAGCCACTTGTACATAAGCTAGATTATGTTGTACTAGTAGTTTAGGGCATGTAGGAAGCTTAGGTTAAGTCCTTAGTTTTGTTTATTAGTCTTTAGTTAAGTTTAGATTAAAGAAAATACTAGTTTTTGAATCCATGCATTAAGCACTTGTACAATAGCTTTAGAAAGTTGTACATTAGACTTATATATTAGAAGAAAATCAAGTTTAAAGTTAGTGCATTGAAGTCTTGTAATGTGAGTTTTAAAGTAGGTACACTAAGGTTTATAATATAAGTTATATTAATGTTAAGGTTTCTTTGCTTTAGTGACTTGTACATGTGCATGAAAGACTTGTACCTTAATATTTTATAAAAATCATATATATATTAATTAGGGTTTGTGATTTGTTTACATAAAATCATAGAATTGTGAATTTAGGGCTTGTAATCGGGAATTAAGGTAAAGTTTAGGTTTTCGTGCTTTAAAAGCTTGTACATTAGCTTTAGGGTTTTGTTCTTTAGGGTTTGCACTTTAGGGGTCCTCAGTGCACTTTAGGGGTCCTTAGTGCACTTTAGGGGTCCTCAGTGCACTTTAGGGTTTTGTGAGAACTCTCATGTTTAGTTGGAACCTTTAATAATCGTACGTTAACGAATTAACGTAAAGTGGCAAATAGAAGTTGAAACTTTGTTACTTGACATATAAAGATTTTTATGTGAAATAAACATAAGGCATGTTGGTGTCGGTCTGCGTGTGAACATGTTTATTGAGAATGTGTGTTACGTCACATTAGTTAGTCGATGTGATCAGATAAACTGATTACATTTAAAAAAAAATTATACGTAGAAAATGGATAAGTATTCTTTATTTAGAATATTATAATAACTCAGTACAAGGTGAAATTTATCAGTGGTTACACTTATCGGATACACACATCACCATTACCCAAAAAATGTCTGCAAACTTTACTATTTGTCGTGCCACGACTGCAAGTTGGTCACATCTGCAAGCTTAATTGTAACCATTCGAAATTTTCCAAACATTATTTTAATGATAAAAATTAATTTATTATTATTTGGCAGTCCATCTGAGCATTTTCGAACTTACATGATTAATTCGAAAGGTTATTCCGCACACCGTAGCATACAGAAACCCTCCAAACTACTTAATTTTATGAAGAAAAGTGAAGTTATCACTTCCTGACACGTACTCACAATTTATTTACAAAACCGAGAAGTTATCTCGCTTTTCTGAAAAACGCGACACTACACGCGTACCGACACCGTATTATTTATGAATTAAGTCTGATGATTATTTTTCGGAGTCGATGGTATTTTCTTTTTATAAGAGCGTTCACGGAAAATTTATTTTTCGCATCATTTCTCGAAAGCACTAAACCGGGTTGCCACGAGTACATTTTAGCTCAACAGGGCACGGGGTACACGAGCTACCAATAAAATAAAACCTATCCCCTTTTAAGAAAACCTCAGCTGCCCCACAGTGTTATCCTTTTCTTTTTTTCGATATCCTCCACAAGTCAAAGGTTCCTTTTCAGCTTTACAGGTGATAGATCACTATCATGTTGTCTTTTTCTCCTGCATCTCCTCTTCCCAAAGGTTCCTTTTCAGATTGATGGTAAACCTTACATCAAAACGACCCTTCACAAGGCTCGAGTAAGGAAAGCCATGGTCAAAGCATCCCCTTTATCTTCTTTTTTAAACTACCACCGATCCACAGGGAACCACACCAAACTCAACCTTATCACAAGAAAAGTTTTATTTTTCTTAAGGGTGGCGATAAAGATTTGGCTGTGGTTCTCGCTTGGGTTTGGATTGGATCGAGTTGTACTTGGGCTCAATTGTTTTCTTCTGGCCTCCCTCAATCGACACCCCACACTCTTGTAAGGTTTTATTCGAATTACCCTTCGTGTTTATTGTTACTGATTTTAATTATATATCGAAATCTTGAACTTGGTTAGATGATGAAACCGATTAATCTTGATTGAAAAGTTTTCGTGGATAAAATGACTCGACTAAATCTGTTTTGATTATCTTCTTCGTGTGGTAAAATGGATTAAAATGTGGTGTTTGTTTGTTAGTAACTGAGTCAACTCAACTCCGACGAGTCGAGTCGACTCAGCCGAGTCAACTCAGTGAGTGAGTCACTCGCGAATCGTCCTTGTTGTGTGCTATTTGGCTCTCGCCATTGTTGCTAGTAAATTGATAAAATGGTTTTGAGCAATTGCTGTTGTTCCTGTTGCCGTTATTCTTGCCGAATTGATCGATTACTTATCTCTTTATTGCGGTTTAAATCAGTTCGTGTATAGAGTCAAAATGTTGGAGTTGCTTATATTGAAGCCTATGGCTTATTTGGGTCTAAAAAGCTCTTATGCGCTTATGTTGAATTCTCTTGGTCTCGGTTTGAAAATGAGGCTGCTTATGTTATGACTAGGTTATTCGTTATTGGTTGTTAATATTGGTCAACAAAACTCGATGTGAACACTGGTATATGTCTCGGCTGCGTCACCCAAGTAGGGTGCGTCCAAATCTCTTAGTTGTCCTCGGATTCGGTCAAAACCCACAAGGGTTGCTTGTTGTTGTTTAATCTCGAAAGCAAACGAGACAGATTTGAGAGGTGTGTTAGTTTGTCACGGGTCGGGTCAAGGTACACCCAATAGTATGCTCGAGTCCTGGTTAACGCAAAAACCTTGATTTTGGTTTTGACAAACATGTATAAAAACAAATATTATCATGTTCTATGAACATTTATCAGTCTGTAAAGACATTGCGTAACTCGTTTAACAAATTGACTCGTAAATAGTCAACCAACTTGACAATGAAAGCATCAACAAAATGAAATAAAATGACAGCAAGTCACAAAACCTGTATCACAACTTTTAGTGAAGGAGTAAGTCAGCGTATGTTAACAGCCCAACTAAGAGTGTGTTTGATTAGCTCATGGGCCACAAAGCCCATGTTGGGGGCGCTTGCTTGTTGGACTAGTAAGCCTAGCCCAAGCATAAGAGAAAAATAAATAAATATAAGGATTAAACTTTCGGTAGTACATATTATTCATTTTGTCCAAATATAAATAACTGGTGTCTAGTATTGATATGTTTGGCTAACGGGTTTTTATTCGTTTTTAACATGGATCGTTGGTACGTTCGGTTACTCTTGGGATTGATACTTGAATACTGACTAAACGTATGCGTAACGGACAGAATACAATAGATTGTGACTCGAATAATTTGGACAAATCATTTGACTTGTATCGATACTAAAATTCGAGTTTAATACTTAGTAGACTAACAACGAATTGTTGATTTTAAACTTGTCGAAAACATTATTTGAAAATTTGAGTTTTATTGAAGTCACGACGACTTGTGAAAAGTTATATAAATGGACGTGTCGTGCCAAATTTTATAAAACTCACTAGAATAATACTTTGATGTCGAAAAATGTAATATACTAATTTAAGTTTTCTTTTAAAACTTAAATTACTTTTCCAAAACTTTATTGATTATTGCTGAACTGTTTAGGATCAGTGAGAAAACACCGAAGACGTATTAATTGACTTAATTGTTGACACTCCCCTTGGTCACCATTTTTCCTTGACTTCGTTTGTTATCCTTTTTCGACTCAAGTTCTCGTGCGTATTTTTCTCGACTGTGTCGATTTTATATTCCTATTTGGCGTGAGTATTCTTGAGTCTATGATGTCTTACCACCACACGAAACACTAAACTTTTTACAAACTTTGTTACGAGTAATCCACGAAAACTAAGACGGTTGTTTTTTTCAAAACTCTTTACTTTTCGAGATGTATTCTGAGATATGTACATATATATTAGGTTGTGCCGAGCCGGCACTGTTGTGCCGGTACCCTCGATCTCGTTGTGTTTTGTTCTTGATGCCAGTTGTGCCACTGTGTTATTTTGCGTTGCTGCAAGCTAAGGTGAGTTCATAGCCCCTACTTTTACTGGTTTTAAACTGTTTCTGGGGGAGAATACATGCTCGTTTTTACTTAAACTCAATGCTTGTTTTTACTTGAAACGTGATTTGTTTTTCTCAAACATACTTCTTGGCTGAAATACTTGATTGTTTACTCGAATGCGTTATATGAATACATGACACACATTAACTAGGTGTACTGAACTGTTTACTCAATATTTGACTATTTGGCTGTAATACTTGATTGTTCACTCGAATGCATTATATGTATACATGACACACACTTTGACCAGGGGTACTGGACGAACACATATAACAGGACCGGGTGTAACGGTCACATGACCAGGTGAAACGGTCACATGACCGGGTGTAACGGTCACATTACCGAGTGTAACGGACATACTACCAAGTGTAATGGTCATTACGAGTGTACCGCTTAACCAAGCAATATATTACTTCTGTTTACCAAGAACTAATCTTATTTGGCAGCGGGTTGTAAACACACAGGTTGCAAGTCTTGTATGGGCGGGACTTGGGACTAAGTGGATTTACAATGCCCTTGCCGGGAAATCGTTATTCAAATGCTTTACATTTTACACTAAACTCTATGAACTCACCAACCTCGTGTTGACACTTTAGCATGTATTTTCAGGTATAAAGCAATAGCACGTTACTGGAGGCTTTTGGCATGGCATGGTCATAGAAGACTCTGATATATTCGGGACCACTTGAAACCTTTTATGGGCTTACATTTCCGCACCCTTTTTGCAATGTTGTAAACGAATCACTTTTAAATATGAAACCTATTTTAAATGGTTGAGATAAAAACCATTCTTTATACTTTGTGTTGTGATACCAATTTAGTAGCACCCAAACATGTATGCTTCCGCTAAACCCGATTTTTGGGGGTGTTACAGATTGGCATCAGAGCCTAGGTTATAGAGAACTGGGTATTTTTAAAACCTAGACTATAACCACTTTTACGAAAACTAAACCCTATGACCGCCACATGCCTGCCTGCCAAGCCGATGCCTCATTTGTGATTTTATTGCTAATATAATTGATGAGATGTGCACACTGTTATTGGATAAGTATATCCATCTATTTTCACTATCTACTATAAGTACCTTCGACATACTTATACACACGCATCATACTCGTCGTAGCATTACGCCTTTTCTCTACGCAATCTCATCAATCGTCCTCGAGTGTGGACATCCGCCTTAATTATTTAAGAAACTTTTAAAAGTAAGGGATATATTACTGGTGTAACTAAGCTGACTATTCCAAAATTTATTGAACCTCGGTGGAATATAGACTGATCACCTATATTCGACCAGGGACAGTGGAACATAGCCTGATCACCTATGTCCGACTCAGAGGTAAATTTTGCAATACTCAGAGTAGTTATACTAGAGTTATGTCCAGATTGATTTCCTACTTGATCTTTGAAAGACTTAAAATTCTGTGTGTGTACATAATCACTGCCTAACATGAACATTCACACCTACACACAACACACTGGCATCACAACACTTCATAAACCGTAATACACCCGCACCGCTATACTTCTCCATTTATATGGAATTTTTGTTTGTCGTCGTCTGACCGTAATTTGCATCGGGTCGGGTAGACTCGATTGGCACCGTTTGAACCCAAGTTACTTATTTGTAACTCCTCGAGATTGTAATAAGCCAGTTGAGCTTATTGGAGCATTCGGAATTGATTGTAGCTACATTTGAATCTGAATTCGGCTACGTTTGGAACTGGTTTTAGCTATGTTTGAATTTGGACCCCACTCTGGATTTGGCTTTATTATCCGGCCTTGTTTTGTTGTGATTTTGTTACAGTCACCTCCACCTCAAACCCTACACTCAACCGATGTTGTACTTTCCGCGTTAAGTACTAAGTACACTACTGAGACAGCCAACTGATTGCTAGTAGCAATAAACACCCTCCTTCGGGGTCGTACACTGAACTCCCCATACGGCAGAGATTCTGCGCCCGACAGAAACCTTAAGACCCTAAGGAATAACCTGAATCGCGTTTCTTGGGACAATCACCTAATTCTCCTCTTGTCTCTCAGGGATACCATTTATTTTTATTACCCTCTCATAAAATAATAAACCGTGTCGTTAATACCATACAGACTGTTTTCGGTTATCCTACAGACCATATTGCGGTCGCCCTACAAATGTTTTACTGCAACTTTATGAATCAAAATTTTAACCTTATAACTATTTTGTAAACAACGAATAGTTCTCGTTCTATAAACTATTTTACAAATTATTTCACAAGTTATTTTATAAATCGATTTGTTGCCTTGCTACTATATTACAAAACTGAACTATAATTTTGCTACTAATTGCAAATAATAAATTGTCCTCCTATTACTCTAAACTGTTTCACAAATCATTTTATAAACTCTTTTGCAATCACCCGGTGAACTATCCAGCCACCTGAAAAACGTTTATATTACTACCCCTTGGTACTGTTAAAGTAAATTGAATACTTAGGTTTATGAAATATGTAGTTATGTCTTTCTAAAACACTCACTTGGATGCGTAAAATTTTTCTGCTCAAACTTTATCAACCTATTGTTAAGGAATGTCAAACGCAGACTTTTGTGGAAATTATCCCATCCACACCCTGACTAAGAACCGTTTTACGAGATTTTGAATCCTTTGAAACCGTGTCATCCTACATATCTATTGATCTCTAACAAAGGGATGTGTATTAGCTGGAAAATTATTTTGGTCAAATTCGTATAAAGACCTACTCAAATAAAGTTTTCAAACAAGATTTCTATCCAACCCTGTGAGGAGGAAAAACACACCACTCCGGATCAAACCTTGACAACCAGTCATCATGCTATCTTATCACTCTAAATCGGAACATGTATCTCACCAACTCACAAAAATGAGAAAACCAATGGCAGACCACCTAGGTTCCCTCCCCACAAACAAAAAGAAACCCCTAAACAGCTTGGTGAGACACAAACCTGTTGTGAGTACCAACGTCTCTTCTCAGACACCAATTTATCGGATAACATAAACTGAAATCCGGGACGGATTTCGCGTAAGGAGGGTAGAATGTAACCATTCGAAATTTTCCAAACATTATTTTAATGATAAAAATTAATTTATTATTATTTGGCAGTCCATCTGAGCATTTTCGAACTTACATGATTAATTCGAAAGGTTATTCCGCACACCGTAGCATACAGAAACCCTCCAAACTACTTAATTTTATGAAGAAAAGTGAAGTTATCACTTCCTGACACGTACTGACAATTTATTTACAAAACCGAGAAGTTATCTCGCTTTTCTGAAAAAGGCGACACTACACGCGTACCGACACCGTATTATTTATGAATTAAGTCTGATGATTATTTTTCGGAGTCGATGGTATTTTCTTTTTATAAGAGCGTTCACGAAAAATTTATTTTTCGCATCATTTCTCGAAAGCACTAAACCGGGTTGCCACGAGTACATTTTAGCTCAACAGGGCACGGGGTACACGAGCTACCAATAAAATAAAACCTATCCCCTTTTAAGAAAACCTCAGCTGCCCCACAGTGTTATCCTTTTCTTTTTTTCGATATCCTCCACAAGTCAAAGGTTCCTTTTCAGCTTTACAGGTGATAGATCACTATCATGTTGTCTTTTTCTCCTGCATCTCTTCTTCCCAAAGGTTCCTTTTCAGATTGATGGTAAACCTTACATCAAAACGACCCTTCACAAGGCTCGAGTAAGGAAAGCCATGGTCAAAGCATCCCCTTTATCTTCTTTTTTAAACTACCACCGATCCACAGGGAACCACACCAAACTCAACCTTATCACAAGAAAAGTTTTATTTTTCTTAAGGGTGGCGATAAAGATTTGGCTGTGGTTCTCGCTTGGGTTTGGATTGGATCGAGTTGTACTTGGGCTCCATTGTTTTCTTCTGGCCTCCCTCAATCGACACCCCACACTCTTGTAAGGTTTTATTCGAATTACCCTTCGTATTTATTGTTACTGATTTTAATTATATATCGAAATCTTGAACTTGGTTATATGATGAAACCGATTAATCTTGATTGAAAAGTTTTCATGGATAAAATGACTCGACTAAATCTGTTTTGAATATCTTCTTCGTGTGGTAAAATGGATTAAAATGTGGTGTTTGTTATTTAGTAACTGAGTCAACTCAACTCCGGCGAGTCGAGTCGACTCAGCCGAGTCAACTCAGTGAGTGAGTCACTCGCGAATCGTCCTTGTTGTGTGCTATTTGGCTCTCGCCATTGTTGCTAGTAAATTGATAAAGTGGTTTTGAGCAATTGCTGTTGTTCCTGTTGCCGTTATTCTTGCCGAATTGATCGATTACTTATCTCTTTATTGCGGTTTAAATCAGTTCGTGTATAGATTCAAAATGTTGGAGTTGCTTATATTGAAGCCTATGGCTTATTTGGGTCTAAAAAGCTCTTATGCGCTTATGTTGAATTCTCTTGGTCTCGGTTTGAAAATGAGGCTGCTTATGTTATGACTAGGTTATTCGTTATTGGTTGTTAATATTGGTCAACAAAACTCGATGTGAACACTGGTATATGTCTCGGCTGCGTCACCCAAGTAGGGTGCGTCCAAATCTCTTAGTTGTCCTCGGATTCGGTCAAAACCCACAAGGGTTGCTTGCTGTTGTTTAATCTCGAAAGCAAACGAGACAGATTTGAGAGGTGTGTTAGTTTGTCACGGGTCGGGTCAAGGTACACCCAATAGTATGCTCGAGTCCTGGTTAACGCAAAAACCTTGATTTTGGTTTTGACAAACATGTATAAAAACAAATATTATCATGTTCTATGAACATTTATCAGTCTGTAAAGACATTGCGTAACTCGTTTAACAAATTGACTCGTAAATAGTCAACCAACTTGACAATGAAAGCATCAACAAAATGAAATAAAATGACAGCAAGTCACAAAACCTGTATCACAACTTTTAGTGAAGGAGTAAGTCAGCGTATGTTAACAGCCCAACTAAGAGTGTGTTTGATTAGCTCATGGGCCACAAAGCCCATGTTGGGGGCGCTTGCTTGTTGGACTAGTAAGCCTAGCCCAAGCATAAGAGAAAAATAAATAAATATAAGGATTAAACTTTCGGTAGTACATATTATTCATTTTGTCCAAATATAAATAACTGGTGTCTAGTATTGATATGTTTGGCTAACGGGTTTTTATTCATTTTTAACATGGATCGTTGGTACGTTCGGTTACTCTTGGGATTGATACTTGAATACTGACTAAACGTATGCGTAACGGACAGAATACAATAGATTGTGACTCGAATAATTTGGACAAATCATTTGACTTGTATCGATACTAAAATTCGAGTTTAATACTTAGTAGACTAACAACGAATTGTTGATTTTAAACTTGTCGGAAACATTATTTGAAAATTTGAGTTTTATTGAAGTCACGACGACTTGTGAAAAGTTATATAAATGGACGTGTCGTGCCAAATTTTATAAAACTCACTAGAATAATACTTTGATGTCGAAAAATGTAATATACTAATTTAAGTTTTCTTTTAAAACTTAAATTACTTTTCCAAAACTTTATTGATTATTGCTGAACTGTTTAGGATCAGTGAGAAAACACCGAAGACGTATTAATTGACTTAATTGTTGACACTCCCCTTGGTCACCATTTTTCCTTGACTTCGTTTGTTATCCTTTTTCGACTCAAGTTCTCGTGCGTATTTTTCTCGACTGTGTCGATTTTATATTCCTATTTGGCGTGAGTATTCTTGAGTCTATGATGTCTTACCACCACACGAAACACTAAACTTTTTACAAACTTTGTTACGAGTAATCCACGAAAACTAAGACGGTTGTTTTTTTCAAAACTCTTTACTTTTCGAGATGTATTCTGAGATATGTACATATATATTAGGTTGTGCCGAGCCGGCACTGTTGTGCCGGTACCCTCGATCTCGTTGTGTTTTGTTCTTGATGCCAGTTGTGCCACTGTGTTATTTTGCGTTGCTGCAAGCTAAGGTGAGTTCATAGCCCCTACTTTTACTGGTTTTAAACTGTTTCTGGGGGAGAATACATGCTCGTTTTTACTTAAACTCAATGCTTGTTTTTACTTGAAACGTGATTTGTTTTTCTCAAACATACTTCTTGGCTGAAATACTTGATTGTTTACTCGAATGCGTTATATGAATACATGACACACATTAACCAGGTGTACTGAACTGTTTACTCAATATTTGACTGTTTGGCTGTAATACTTGATTGTTCACTCGAATGCATTATATGTATACATGACACACACTTTGACCAGGGGTACTGGACGAACACATATAACAGGACCGGGTGTAACGGTCACATGACCGGGTGTAACGGTCACATTACCGAGTGTAACGGACATACTACCAAGTGTAATGGTCATTACGAGTGTACCGCTTAACCAAGCAATATATTACTTCTGTTTACCAAGAACTAATCTTATTTGGCAGCGGGTTGTAAACACACAGGTTGCAAGTCTTGTATGGGCGGGACTTGGGACTGAGTGGATTTACAATGCCCTTGCCGGGAAATCGTTATTCAAATGCTTTACATTTTACACTAAACTCTATGAACTCACCAACCTCGTGTTGACACTTTAGCATGTATTTTCAGGTATAAAGCAATAGCACGTTACTGGAGGCTTTTGGCATGGCATGGCATGGTCATAGAAGACTCTGATATATTCGGGACCACTTGAAACCTTTTATGGGCTTACATTTCCGCACCCTCTTTGAAATGTTGTAAACGAATCACTTTTAAATATGAAACCTATTTTAAATGGTTGAGATAAAAACCATTCTTTATACTTTGTGTTGTGATACCAATTTAGTAGCACCCAGACATGTATGCTTCCGCTGGACCCGATTTTCGGGGTGCTACATTAATGCAGCCCAACGTAACCAACAAATCGATACTAACAATAAGCAGTCTATATTGTTTCCGATGGCTGCAAACATAGTTGTTTGCCACGCCACCCACACAACGTACGGCATGGCTGCAAACCAAGTGAGTTGCCACGCCAAGATGAGTCCACCCCCCATGGCTGCTAACACGTTACCGTGATGCCCTACCAAGATAGGGGCGGATAAGGCTAATCCAAAATTAGCTTCACTCATATCTAGCAGACAAACACCAGAAACCAAAACCACATTGGCAGCAAACCCTGCGCAAACCATGATTTTTGCAACCAAAACACCGCCAAACCCATACCTGCAAAAAATTATAAGTCAAATGTCATCCAATGCAAATAATTGACATAACAATAAGCTAATTAGCAGTTTTTATCACCAATCCAAACACCCCTATAGTATTATTACACAAAAACTATTCAAAATCCTAACTTTAACCTAGACCCATTTGGGAAAATCACTTATATGATTATATCACCCTGCCCCGGCGGGATTGGGTTTGTTGCTGTTGTTGTTGTTGTTACTTATATGATTATATCACCCAAAAGAAATTTCAGCACCAAATCACATTCTTCATATCTCTAAAAAATAGCATAAATAACGCACCTCCAATTTCTTATTACACATAGCAAAGTATCAGAAAACCCTAAATTATCAATCCTTAACACGAAAACAACAAAATCTCCAAATTACACTAAAACCCTAATTTGAAAATCCATAACCTTATCAACCCTAATTACAACCCCCAAATTCTAAATTGAAGCACAATTTGTTTGATTATTGATAAATTAAATACAATAACATAAAAATTATAGCTAATTAATTCCTCAGAGTGGTTTCGCGCAAAGTCAGCTTTACCAAAATTCAATTGAACTATTAAGAAAACCCCCAAATGAACTATTAAGAAAACCCCCAAATGACAACAAACCCGCTTTACCAAAATTCAATTGAACTATTAAGAAAACCCCCAAATGACAACAAAACCCTAATTTCAAAATTCAATCTTTTAAGATTCAATTGAACTATTTAATACCATAAACCCTAATTTCAAAATTCAATTGAACTATTAAGAAAACCCCAAAATGATAACAAAACCCTAATTTTATAATTCAATCTTTTTAATTTTGTATAAAGAACTTGGTACCTTTCTGAAGATTTTAACGCATATGCGAGTCGCACAAAAACCAACGAAACCACATGCCCAACTTAACCATTTTCATCTCCCCACATGCCTACAAATTGTTATCTATGGATCTTGTGCTTTCTCGGTTTGTGAATATGTGGAAGAATAGAGAGAGCAGAGAGAGGTAAGTGAAAGTGTGTAGAAATGGAAGAAGATTCAGGAACATCCGATTTATAACACACAATAAAATATTAATTTTACTATTGCTTTTATTGTTCATCCCCTCACAGAGCAATGTAGTTGTCACATACTGTAGCTAACATCCCAATGAATGTTAGTATGATATAATTTGGTAGTTCTCTCATCAAAGGAACCAAAGTACCCTCTTTAAAAAACAAAGACCTGCAAAAGAAAAGGGGGGATTGGAAGGGATGGTGAAGAGTAGAGAGAGAGAATAGGTAACATTAAATATTATTATATGTCCACCTAACATGTACTTTATTTTAGTTTCTTTATATGTCCACCTTTTTTTTATCCTTGTTGTCCCTTCATAGCCTTAAAAAATTTATGTTAGCATTTAGAAGAAACATCCATCTTATGAGTATTATTTATAACCGCATGTAAGCACCTAATTAAGATCCTAATTAAGATCTTAATTACTGTACTTTGATACAAGTTTAGCCGTTCTTAGCATGTCTTATTTTTATTTTTATTACTGTGTTTACTTTTCTTTTTTTTGTTTATTTTAGAAGTGAAAACAAACTACAAGTCGAGCTGATCGTATTTAAGATGAATATGATGGGATCGCATAATAAGATGGTTCTCATTTTATATACATCGCGCCTTTAGTTAGTGTTAATTGCCTAAAATATATATATATATTTTTTTTTGCATCTAATTAAATGAACCCGACCCATCCCGTTTTTAATTTTATTTTGAAAATTTTAACTTGTTATTGAATCATTCTTATTGCCCGTTGCCCCATTCGATTAGATTTTCTAGCTCCGCCACTGTTTGTAGTCAATTGGCTATAACTTTGTGCTATAAATATGAGTCCCTGATTTTTTTTTTTGTGTCTCTGATTCTTTTTTGTAAGTCGCTGATTCATTGTTTATGTATTTTCTATGAAGGATTGTAGCTAATTGACTACAAAAATTGTAGTCAAGCTATCACCATTTGCGTTATGCTCGAGCTATGTTTAATTTATATCAAAATCATGAAAATCTTCGTATAAAATCGTTTACTCCAAATAATCAATTTAGTGTAGTTGTCATCTTTAGCATCTTGTTAATTTTCATCTCTACTGTTAATAGTTGATGACGTATAGTCCGTATTCGGGTCACGAACCCGACCCATACTTAAGTCCATCACAAATGGACTCCATCCCATCACGATATGGGCTATTGCGATAATGGTTTGGGCTTACGATGGCCCAAACCCAACGTTATTTATGGTTTTGATAGTATATCTTCTATTTATGAGATATATATCAATGAACCGCCCTATGCGGGATAGACCGAAGATTGGGGAACACGAAACCAACAAGGATTTTGTGTCCATATATAGAGGGCACCTCAGCCCTCACAAAGGTACGACTTACAAACCCTAACTTTTCTACAAACCCTAAAAACCGATTACTTACTCTCACGCCGGAGGATAATCGTGGGAGACAATCCCACGATAAGCCTAACGGTGTCTTTTTGTTTTCTTAGTGCGCAGGTCTCAAGCATTAAGATCTGATTGGTACGGAATCAAGGAACGCCCAACTTTTGTATCAACAAGTGGCGCCATCCGTGGGACCCTACACTAAGAGCTTTCCTAAGAACTAGAATGACGAAGCACGGAAATCAGCGGACTCCGCATGCGAAGAAAACGCATGACGACCTACTAGGGAAGAAACAGCAAACTGATGCGGCCTCTAAGCAGACCTCTGGAACAACCAGTGCGCCTAGAAGCTTAGGATCGTACTCAGATCTGCTCTTTACTCCGATAGAACCGCTCACTATGACTACCAATGCTACTACAACAAGTACTAGCACGGTAGACCTACAGCGCACTCCTCTTACTATGCCAGAAGTAAACTTCACTGAGCCACCAAATGCGCCAATCCGAAACAAGGATCTTGTTTTGGAAACAGACTCCCTCGCGCTAGAAGGAGTCACGCCTGAACTAGCGCCAAGTGATTTCGTATCTCAAAACTACGAAGCCTTGGCTACGCTCATGCGAGAGGAGGCAAAAAAGAGGTCAAGCCAAAGTCTGCATGCCAGGCTCAACTTCGACCCTGAGTATGAGGCATCCCCACCGCGCTACCGAAAGGAAAGACGCGAGAGTGATAGCCGCAAACACCCAGTGTTTACCAGGATTGGAAGGAAGGTTGTGGATGATGAAGCAGCCGACTTTCAGCATCTGGAGGAGCATGAAGATGGGGAACGGCGCGCCAATGTCCACACTAGGCTTGGCAGTCGCAGGGTTCATGATAGGCTTGGGCGACGGTGCTCCCCAAGTGAAAGCCCTTCAAGCTCTGATTCCGAGGATAGTCGGCGCAAGCGCCACAGAGGAGCAAGCTCAGATTCTGATGATAGTCGGCGCAAGCGTCGCAAAAGAGTAAGCTCATCCTCAAGTGACTCCTCGGACAACGAGGACAAAGAAACTGGACACTGGAAATCAAGGGGAAAATACCGCGACCAGGAAGACGAAGACATGTCTCGTCCCTGGCGTCGCCAAAAAGTTGATGCGTTCACTAGGCGCATCAGCGATTTTTCGGAAAATAAGAGAAGGCGCATGCCTACTAATGTCAAAACATATGATGGGACAGGTGATCCTGATGATCACCTAAAAATTTTCGAATCAGCAGCCACTATCGAAAATTGGCCACAACCTGTGTGGTGCCACATGTTTAACTCTACATTAGTAGGGAATGCACGCAACTGGTTCAGTAAGCTTCCACGCAGAAGCATCGGTGGGTTTGAAGAGTTGCGAAAGGCGTTTCGTTTAAACTTTACTCAGAGGAAGAAGTGCGCCAAAAACCCTGTTGAGCTCGCTAGGGTAAAACAGCGCCAAGGGGAATCCACAAGCGCTTTCATGGAACGCTATAAGGACGAATGCATACAGGTCAAGGCGTGCCCAGAAATACTAAAGATATCGGGGTTTATGAACGGAATCAATAACCCAGATTTGATTAAAAAGTTAAACGATAGGGTTCCCCAAACCTTTGACGAGCTCATGAAGCGCACGAGGTCCTTCATCCAAGGAGAAGCAGCCGCTGCGGATAGCAAGAAAAATTACTCGAACCATAGGTCACAAGAAGAGCCAAGGAGACAATCCAATGAACAGAGTGGCAATCGTAACAAAAGCTATCGCAGTCAAGGGGGCGGACGGGGAAACGACAAGTACACCCCACTAACAAAAACTCCAAAGGAGATATTTGCGACGGAAGGTGCGAACTTTCCAAGACCCCCACCTATGCGCACCCCTGAAGATCGGCGCGTAGGGAACGGATACTGCGAGTATCACGCACAGAAGGGCCATACCACTAATGAGTGTGTCCAATTATGCCAACTAATTGAGAAACTAGTTAAAGAAGGCAGATTGGACCACCTCGTTAAAAATATTAAGGATGGGAAAGACAAGCAGAGAACCAGAGGCAAGAAAGAAGCGCCTAAGGAAAAAGCTGATACTATCTACATGATACAATCATGGCAGCGAAAGACTAGGCAAAAGGTGAGCCAGAAATTCTCTCATGGAAGCGAAATCTCTTTTCCCACCTTGGCTGCGGACAACGCAGTGGCAGAACTACTCACCATTGAAATAAATGCGGGGGGTCACGACATCCACCGCATGTATGTTGATGGAGGCGCATCAGCGGATATAATGTATGAACATTGTTTCAAGAGATTGCGCCCTGAGATACAAAGACAGTTAAGTCCAGCCACGACTGCGCTTACTGGCTTTACAGGAGAAAAGATATGGCCTATGGGGCAACTGCGCCTACTAGTCGCTGTTGGTAGTAAGGAACACTCCGCGACAGCCTGGATGAATTTTATGGTGATCAGATCTCCTTCATCATACAATGGCATTATCGGAAGACCAGGAATCTCGGCAATACGCGCAGTACCTTCCACAGCGCATGGGATGCTCAAATTCCCAGTAGAAGGTGGCATTGTCACCATCTACAATAGCGCCGCACCACCTCAAGAATGTAACATGATTACATGCGAAACAACGAATACCCCAGAACAGAGCGCAGCTAAAGTATCAAACCTAAAGGTTGCAATTCACCTTGAATACCCGGAGCAAGAAGTATCGATTGGGGGATCGTTGTCTGACAAAGGAAGAGCGGCCGTGTGCGCACTCTTGCAGAGGAATCTGGATATCTTCGCATGGGAACCAAAGCACATGACTGGTGTGCCACGCTCGATTGCAGAACACAAGTTACAAATCCGACAAGGATACTCCCCAGTAAGGCAGAAAAAGCGCGGCCAGGCTCCAGAGCGCGCAAAAGCCATACTGGAAGAAGTACACAAACTTGTGGACGCTGGCATCATGCGAGAAGTCTATTACCACGATTGGCTCTCCAACCCAGTAATGGTCAAAAAGAGCGATGGCAGTTGGCGGATGTGCGTAGACTTCACTGATCTTAATAAAGCATGTCCACAGGATTGCTACCCACTACCAGAAATAGACTGGAAGGTAGAATCTCTGTGCGGGTATCCTTTTAAATGTTTCTTAGATGCATACAAAGGGTACCACCAAATCCAAATGGCTAAGGAAGACGAGGAGAAAACAGCCTTCCACACAAGCCAAGGCATTTTTTGTTATACGAAGATGCCTTTTGGCCTGAAGAATGCGGGCGCCACCTACCAGCGACTGGTAGATAATGCGTTTGAGAAGCAAGTGGGACGCAACCTAGAGGTCTATGTGGATGACCTTGTCATAAAAAGCCATACTGAAGATGAAGTGGTGCGCGATATTGAAGAAACATTCACAACACTACGAAAGATCAACATGAAGTTGAATCCTAAGAAATGCACTTTTGGCGCTACAGAAGGCATGTTCCTAGGATATTTGATAGAACCAGATGGCATTAAGCCATGCCCAGAAAAAACAGAGGCTGTCATCCAACTTCCTTCACCGCGCACGTTGAAAGAAGTTCAATCTCTGAATGGAAAGCTAGCCGGTTTGAACAGATTCCTGTCCAAATCAGCGGATAAGTCACTTCCTTTATTTAAAACACTCAAGAAGTGTACTAAAAAGGGAGACTTTCGTTGGAATGCGGAAGCGGAAGAAGCTTTCACACAGCTTAAGCAACACATAGCAGCGCTTCCTAAGCTAGTTGCACCCCGACCAGGGGAGGAGTTAATCGTCTACTTATCCGCGACCCATGGAGCGATCAGCGCAGTGCTACTGACGGATAGGAATTCTGTACAAACACCGGTGTATTTTGTAAGCAAAGCACTCAAGAAGACAGAGATTAATTACAGCTCAATGGAGAAGTTGGTCTTGGCATTAGTATTTGCTGCCAAAAGACTGCGTAGATACTTTCAAGCGCACCCAATAGCAGTGATTACCGACCAACCTATCAAACAAGTCATCTCTAAACCTGACGCATCGGGTCGATTACAAAAATGGAGTGTGCTACTAGGCGAGTATAACATCTCTTACAGACCACGCACTGCGGTTAAAGGGAAAATACTAGCAGACTTCATCATCGAAAAACCAGATACCGATGACGCACCCCCACCGAGCAAGGTAGAATTACAAGAACCATGGGTCTTGTTCACGGATGGATCTTCATGCGTGGATGGATCAGGCGCTGGCCTTATCCTCACTAATCCAGAAGGAATGGAATTCACTTACGCACTGCGTTTTGAATTCACAGCCACGAACAACGAGGCAGAATATGAAGCCCTAATTGCTGGATTACGCATTGCAAACTGAATGGGTGTACGCAACCTAGAAGCAAATGTGGACTCCCGATTGGTAGCCAACCATGTGTTGGGCGAATATGTGGCTAAAGAGGATAACATGGTCCAATACCTTGACAAGACCAAATCGCTAATACAAGGCTTTGACAGGTTCACCATTAAGCAAGTTCCTAGAGGTGAAAATAAGAAAGCAGATGCGCTAAGCAAGATCGCATCTACTAGCTTCGCGCACCTGTCAAAACAAGTCTTAGTGGAGATCCTAAAGAACAAATCCATCTCGGAGATGGAGATATCCACAGTAATAGAGGAAGAGAATCCTACGTGGATGACCCCTATTATCGAATTTATAAGCAAGGGCAAATTACCCGATGAGCAGAAGGACGCTCGACGTATACGGCGCACAGCGCAGAGGGTCGAACTTAGAGATGGTATCCTGTATCGGCGCTCATTCCTACAACCATGGCTTCGGTGCGTTGGACCTCTTCAGGCAGATTACGTACTCCGAGAGATCTACGCTGGTTCATGCAGTATGCATTCAGGACCACGGTCCATCGTAGCGCGAGCATTACGCTCAGGATACTATTGGCCTACTATGCACCGTGATGCGCGCGATGTGATAAAGAAATGCAACGACTGCCAAGTTCATAGACCCATCCCGCGCAGACCACAACAAGAGTTAACACCTATCACTTCTCCATGGCCATTCTACAAGTGGGGTATTGACATTGCGGGTCCCTTCCCTGTCGCGGCGGGAGGACTTAAATTCCTTATTGTTGCAATCGATTACTTCACTAAATGGATTGAAGCGAAGGCAGTAGCGACAATCACAGGTAATCAAGTAAAACGCTTTGTTTAGGAAAATATTGTATGCCGTTTTGGATTACCTGGGGAGATCGTTTCGGACAACGGAAAAAAATTCCGTGATAACCCGTTCAAAGACTGGTGCGCAGAGTTACATATCACACAACACTTCGCATAAGTAAAACACCCACAAACCAATGGTTTAGTTGAGCGCGCAAATCGTAGTCTAGGCGAAGGAATTAAAGCGCGCCTGGACAAACACAAAGGAAGATGGGTGGACGAATTGTCGCATGTCTTATGGGCGCATCGCACGACAATCAAAGTTAGCAATGGAGACACTCCTTTTTCCCTTGTCTACGGGACAGAAGCTGTCATACCAGCTGAAATTGGAATGCCAACTATCCGCACTGCGGAAGTTAATGTCGCGACTAATGACGACGAACGACGGATAGATTTGGACCTATTGGAAGAAAGGCGCGAGCGCGCAGCTATACGAGAGGCAAAAACCAAGTCAAAGATGAAGGGATACTACGATGCTAAAGTTCGAAGCACCTCATTCCGACCAGGCGACTTCGTGTACCGCGCTAATGATGCAAGCCACGCAGAAGATACAGGAAAACTTGGACCAAAGTGGGAAGGACCCTATGAGGTCATTGAAGCACTAGGACAAGGCGCGTACAAGCTGCGTGACATGGATGGCCGTGAGCTACAACGCACATGAAATATCTGCAATCTCAAGAGATGCTATCTTTAGGAAAGGTTACGACCCAATACATGGACACCTACGCACTTTAGTAAGTGCTCAATAAACATCCGTGTATTTACATTTTTTGTTTTCATTTAGACAAATGTTTTTATTTTTTTATTTTTTTTACAAAAACTTGCAAGTATTAATAAAATGTTGCGGTTTCTAGCTAACTCCGTGACACACTTTACTTTATTGCTTACATATAATTTATGTCTCAATACTGTTTGTTATATTTTGCCTACATGGCGTGCATGCACTAATTAAAAACCCACGATGGTAAAAGGATGAGTAAACCTAATAAATGACTCGTTGAGTAAGAGGGTTGCAAACCCATCAACACCGGATCACGCATCCTTGTTAAACACCTTATTCTCAAGACGTTGGAGTAAGTTCCATGCGTACCCCACGACGGATACACATCAATGCACATTGTGCGCGTTTAACAAATTAGGAGTTAAGACAATTAACCCCTTAGTATGGTATTAGTAACACGCTGCAATCCATACACTTGTGCACCCCACGATGGATACACAACAACTTGTAAATTTCATACACAATTATGTTATATACAATTATGTCATACACGACTATGTCATAAATTTCATACACGATAAGGATATAAGTGATTATAAGTCCTTGTAACTTTTTCTAAATGTGTTTATACAAAACGGTTTGATTCTTAGACATCTTTTACGCAAAGACAAAATAACTAAGAACAAACGTTATAACCACAGTCAAATTTGATATAATATGCATACAATTGTATTTTTCAAAATCAACGCTTCATTATGGATAGCAAGTTCATCAAAAGTACACATCCAACAAGCATATGTACAACAAAAAGTGGACATACCACAAAATACCACTACATCAAAACTACCAAGACATGCTACGAGTACGCCTGAGCCCTGAGCTACCCGCTTGGCGCGCCACACAACCAACATCTTTAAGTCTCTGTAATAGCTCAGCATCCTTGGGTGCTACCGTTGGCACGCTAACCGGTATCCCATCAGATCTGGGAATGTGAGCCGCACCAAGACCACACAGAATGGCTTTCCCCTTCTGACCCTTCTTCTTGGCAAGTCTCATCTCATGAGCTTCTAAGGATGCCTTCAATGGAATTTCTTTCTCAAGGGCAAAAGGGTTGAGGATGTCACGAGGGCGAGCGAAAATAGGCACATGTAGCTGCGACACATCCGGCTTCAAAAAATAGTCAAGCTGCGCCTCAGCATCCTTGGATGAGTGCCTAGCTAAGGTCAAACCCTCCATAATCACACTGAGAGGAAAATTCTGGTCACGCTCCAGGCGAGCAATATGTGGAAGCTCAAAAAGCTTCATCTTCTCCATGGCAGCGACAAGCTCATCATAGGAGTTGGCATTATAACCTGGTACCTGAGTAATAGGCACGGTCAACAAATTGCTCTCGGCAAGCTTTTCTATAGCCTGCGCTTGGCCACGTGCCAACGCGCACTCAACAACTTCCCCAAATACCCCCGTCACCTCCTGCGACTCCAAAGTACCCAAGGCGGCAAGGCGCAAACCATGGCTGATAAGCCACCTGCGCTCAGCTATGGTTGACACCAAATGAGGATACAACTCCTCATCATACTCAATGCTGAGCTTGCGCAGTTTGCTCTCCTGATTCTCCAGCAAGCTCTCCACAGCCTTGCGGAATTCATCCAAATCAGACATGAGTTTCCCCTTGTTCAGCTCCATATATCTCAAGGCCCAAAGGCAGGAGGCCTTGTACTCTCTCGCTCCAGTGCGCTCTTTAGTCAGTTCGGCCATGAGCGACATCTTCTCATCAGCAACTTTCTGGTCATACATAGCAGATGCCCTCAATTCAGCCTGCGCATCAGCCAACTGCGCCCTTAGAAGGTCAATCTCCTTATCCTTCTGCGCAACCAGGCTGCTCTCACCACCATACTCAGCCTGTAGCCGCGCAACCAATGAAGCCTGGTGCGCAGCAGCCAATGCTAACTCCTCTAGAAGGCTATTTCTTGGCGCATCTCCAGCAGATTTTTCCTCATCCATTGGACTCTCAGGCCCAAAATCAGTCTTAGGTGGCGAATTCTCAACATGCGCATCATCATCAACAGCAGTCGCAGCACTACACGCAAATAACAACGTTACTCTATAGTACTAATAGCGGATTAAGGACTAAAGATCTAAAGGTACAAGTACTTACTTGGGGGGAGGAGTTTTATGCGATGATGCATCCTCTTCAGTTGGTCGCTCGACAAAAATAGCATGGCGCTTACTTGATGTCTCTGCGCCATCATCACCAGCTGCCCTCTTGCGCTTTAAACCTTGGTCTTCCTCCTCAGACTCATCCATAGCACTCCCCGACGAGTCTACATGCAATAACTCCACAGGGATTTGCGACCCAGAAGGGGAAAAGCTACGCAGAGGAGTAGCCATAGTAACACCTGCGGGGATCTCCACAGTCTCATCTGTCCCCTCTGGCTCCCCCTGCGCGATCGCCATTGTGCGTCCTGCGGTAGCCTGCAGAATGGGCTCCTCACCATCTCTCAAAGGGCGCACACCCACAATAACCTGCTTCGGCTTCTCCAAATGCACAACGCGGAATAGATCCATCTCTGCGCAACAAACAACAAGCAAACACAAAATGTGTTAATAAGCTACAAAGAGAGAACGCTTACAGCTATTAAACGAAGAGGAAGGAAGAGACAAGCACCCACCCCGACTATTTTCATCCAGAAATGTTGGCACTTCTTCTGGACTACCGAAGTAATTGCGGCTAATACCCATATGCACCAAAAACTCTTCGGGATACGCTTTGATTGGTATACGATTGGTGTTTATCGTATCCGCATCAGCTACATTGTACAACCCGGGGTCGGGGCGCTCGTCTCTTGGTAATAATTCTCGAGTATAGAACTCAAAAATCGATGGGAAAAATGAACTATCAACCCAAAAGAATTTTTCTCTCCAATCCCTAAGTGCATCTAACTTCTCAGTATAGCACTGCAGCGGACCTGCACGCTTGGAGAAGGAAACCCACCCGTTTGACCACGACGTGTGGTAAAACGCGCGGAATAGATGAATTGTGGGTTCTATCCCTAACAAGCGACAATTCACTTCGAAGTTGGTTATCTTTGCTGCACCTATACAGTGCAGCTAGGAAATATGAAGGCGATAGTGATTGAGAATATCGCACAAAAAGAGGGAGATGGGCGCACGCTGGTTAGCGAATTCAAAAAAACGCGTATATACCCCTACTTTCCCTTGCGGGAAATCCGCTATCGACGCATTTGCGGCCGGAACTACCGGATGCAATGCGAGAGGGATGTAATAATCTCAAGTGAACTGACGAAGTTCATCCTCAGATAATTCGGAATTAAAATCGGACAATTGAAGAACCATGACTAACCCTCGAATAACTATTATAAAGCGCACGCGCTATTACCTTAGTTCTTGTTGAATTTTTGATTGCTATTCGGAGGTTTAACAATGGCGGATAATGATGGTTTTTACTGTGATAACCACAGTGAAATGACGGCTCAAGCTTATATAGGGTTACACATATTCGTGGATGAACGACATGTGTACCCCACTTGCTCCAATCGGATGGTTGGGAACCCAAAAGGTACAGCACTTTTTCACCCACCCTCACGATTTTCGAAGAAGATACTTGGACTAGGTTAACTTGCTAATTTTGGCGGGAAATACTTGAAACTTCCCCGCTACGCATCAAGGAATATTTTTAGTTCCAATTGTTAGTCTAGCATCCGCAATTTCGCATTGCGCACACTAGACTGAGGGGGACATGATGACGTATAGTCCGTATTCGGGTCACGAACCCGACCCATACTTAAGTCCATCACAAATGGACTCCAGCCCATCACGATATGGGCTATTGCGATAATGATTTGGGCTTACGATGGCCCAAACCCAACGTTATTTATGGTTTTGATAGTATATCTTCTATTTATGAGATATATATCAATGAACCGCCCTATGCGGGATAGACCGAAGATTGGGGAACACGAAACCAACAAGGATTTCATGTCCATATATAGAGGGCACCTCAGCCCTCACAAAGGTACGACTTACAAACCTTAACTCTTCTACAAACCCTAAAAACCGATTACTTACTCTCACGCCGGAGGATAATCGTGGGAGACAATCCCACGATAAGCCTAACGGTGTCTTTTTGTTTTCTTAGTGCGCAGGTCTCAAGCATTAAGATCTGATTGGTACGGAATCAAGGAACGCCCAACTTTTGTATCAACAATAGTTCTTTCAAGAATAAAGAAACTCGTCAACTATCGAGTTAAAGAGCATTCACAATGGAATTTTTTTTCAATGACTTTTCACTTTTTTAAAAATGTTGTTCATAAGATTTTAACCATTGAAGCTAATGACTATTTGTAGCAATGACTTGTAAATCTTTAAGGGTTTGACAAAAAAAACCTTTTACTTTCATATAAAACATTGTTATTTTGATAATTTAATACAAAAAATAAATACAAAAGTTTTTGTAAAGTCTTTGTAGCATTGGATCATGTTTATGTAAATGACTTGTTGCTTTGTAAAATACAATTAGATATCAATGTCTTAAATGCAAAAAAGTCTTAAAGACTTATTTTAAATGCTCTAAGCTCAACCTTGATTCAAAGAACTTGCCGAGGGATTTCTCGAAGGTAACCGTGAACCGCACATATTTCTATCTACTTACTTAATTTTATTGTCGAGCACTCAACGCTTGTCATGTAGGCATAAACAATATGACACTATTACACCATCTCCTCAATTCGTTTCTTATAACCCGTCTTTTACACAACCATTGTTGATACAAAAGTTGGGCGTTCCTTGTTAAGACTCCTTTTCTCGTACCAATTAGATCTTAATGCTTGATGGAACCTGCGCACTAAGAAAAAGAGCAAACACCGTTAGGCTTATCGAGGGATTGTCTCCCCCGATTATCCTCCGGCGTGAGAGTAAGTAATCGAAGTTTAGGGTTTAGTGAAGAGTTAAGGTTTTGCGAAGATCGTACCTTTACCGAGGGCCTAGGTGCCCCCTTATATACACATGAAACCCTAGTAGGTTTCGTGTTCCCTACTCCTCGGCGCATTCGCCGACATCGGATATTTGGTATATATCCCCTTTATTTAGGAGATACTCCATATCTATTCCAAAAATAACTTTGGGCTTGGGCCTTGTAGGTCCAAGCCGCATAACTGGTAGTCCAGTTATCGCCATGCGGCCCATACGTGGTGGGCTTAAGTATTTAGTATTGTTTACTAATCGGGTCCGTGACCCGGGTGTAGACTATACGTCATCATGTCCCCCCAGTCTAGTGTGCGCAGGGTAAAAACTGTGGATGCTAGACTAAAGTCGTGTCGAAATTATTCCTCACGCGTACGCGGGAAGATTTCAAAAATATACCACCAAAAACGCACGTATGATGTATCTAGTCCAAAAAAGTGCAATTCGGGTACCTCGGGAAGTGGAGAGGTTATCCACTTGTCCTGTACCGTTACTTCTCCCAGCCACACGATTTGAGTTAGTGGGATACACGTGTCAGTCATCTGTGGTGGATGGGAAAAGTATATAAACTACCGCCTCCATTCACTGTGATATCCACAGTTAAAAAATCACATTTCCACCATTTTTACATCTTCGAATCTGCTATCAAGAAACCGATAATTCGAAGGTAATAGCGTGTGCGCACATTCTGAAACACAAAATGGTGTTGCAACTTCAGGATTTCACTTCTAATATAACCGAAGGTGAACTGAATCAGTTCACCTCGGATTACTTTATCCCTTTGGGTCTGCACCCAGAGGTACCAGGTCCCAATGCCACCATCGCGAATTTCCCCGTAGGGAAAGTGGGGCTATATACGCGCTTTTTCGAGTGGGCGAATCAGCGCGTACCTATTTCCGTGCTGCTGAGTGATATACTTAATTATTACGAGCTCCACATCTCACAGTTGCATTGTATTGGTGCTGGGAAGATTGCCAATTTTGAGGTGAACTGTCGCTTGTTAGCGATTCATCCGACCCTCCAATTATTTCGCGCGTTCTATCACGCAACGTGGTCTAATGGTTGGGTTACCTTCTCTAAGCGCGTAGGCAAGTTACAATGCTATGTGCAGAAGGTAGATAAACTCAAGGACTGGAGGGAGAAATTCTTTTGGGTTGACGCCGCCGTTTTTCCTTCCAATTTTCAATTTTACACCCGTGCCACTCTGCCCAAGGATGAGCGCCCCCCCCCCCCCCCCGAGACGTGGTATAACGCGGATCATGCGGCAATCATTGATGAGAACCGCCTTCCCATCAAGCCATATCCGGAAGCGTTCCTGGTGCATATGGGCATCAGTCGCAACTACTTCGAGTTTGAGACAGAGGTTCCCACATTCTTGGATGCGGATGGCACGGGTGGGTGCTCCTTACTGTCGTTATTAATGTAAGCGTTTCTTCGTTTTCCATACTTTATGTAACTTGCTTCTCTTTGTCTACTTTATACGCAGAGATGGATCTTTTTGCGGTTGTTAACTTGGAGACACCGCGTTCCGTGGCAGTGGGGGTGCGTCCTCTGAGGGAGGGTGAGAAGACCATTCTGGAGGCGACGGCCGGGCGCATCGTGGACTTGGTTATTCCAGAGTCTGAGGGCTCCCCTGATGTGGTGGTAGCTGAGCCGTTGCAGGAGGTGGCTCCTCCTTTGCAGCAGGATCCTGACACTGCGCAGCCTCTTCCCAATGAAACGCTGATCCATTTAGAGGAGACTGACAGTGAAATGGAGGAGTGCTCCCCCCTGTCGCGCAAGAGAGCGCGTGGTGGTGATGGTGAAGGGTCTTCCAAGAGGCCGCGACCTGAGGCTGAGGAGAGTCCATCTTTTACTGAAGTGCAGATGAAGTAAGTATCTTAGTTATTAGTTATGAACTTTTGTCAAGTTATACTTTATTCTAACTTTGTTCCTTCGTGTCCTCAGTGTGGATGCTGAGAATTCTGGTGGAGGTACGTCCACGACGGAGATTGAGAAGGACGTGTCCTCGTCTCCTCCCCTCATGTAAGTATTCTTTAGCAATCCCTTAGGATTTTGCGTATGCTTGACTGTTATTCGTGCGCTGACCTTGCTTCTTGATCTTTCGTGCAGTGAACAGCCTGTGGAGGACGCTGGCGTCGTAGATGGAGGTGCGCCTCCCAAGGTGAGCCCCTTTGGGGTGCCTTCACCAAGGGATGTTGGAGGGGAATCAAGTTCGTTTGACTCTATGATGGAGGAGTTGGCCTCCATCGCTGTGCGCCAGTCCGAGCTGGTGGCGCAAGCCAGGGTGTGCCAGTCCGAGGAAGTTTCTAGGCTGAAGGCGCAGTTAGCGTCTGTGCAGGTTGAGTTAGCAAGCTCTAAAGCTGAGCAGCTGAGCTCCAAGGCTAAACTGGAGCGCGCAGAAGCGTCTGCACAAAGATTGGCTGAGGGGAAGCTCTTGGTGATGGCTGAGCTGGAGCTGGAGCGTGCTGCTGCGGACAGTCAGAGGCGTAACTCTTTATGGGCGCTGAAGTACTTGCAACAGAATAGGAGCAAGCACTTTGCCAACATTGAGGAGTTCCGTAGCCGGGTGGAGCTTGCGCTGAAGATGCAAGAAGAGAAGCTCCGCAGGCTCAGCATCGAATATGAAGAGGAGCTATACCCCCATATGGTTCAGTCCGTGGCTGAGCGCAGGTACATGCTGCTTTATCTCTGTATAACTTGTATATATTTTAGACCATCTTTCTTATTAACACTTGTGTTATTTCGTAGGTGGTTGATCAGTCATGGTCTTCGCCTGGCCGCCATGTGTACGCTGGAGCATCCTGAGGTCACCACGTCCTTTGGAAAGGTTGTGGAGTGCGCTATTGCGCATGGTGAGACCTTGGCCGCAAACAAGCTTGCTGAGGCCAAGTTGTTGACCGTGCCGCTTGCCGAGGTACCTGGGTACAAGGCGAATGCCCGTGCTGAGCTTGTTGCTGCCATGGAAGAGCTAAAAAAAGCTTGAGCTTCCGCATATCGCTCGTTTGGAGCGTGATCAGGATCAGCCTATCAGCGTGATCATGGCGGGGCTCACTCTTCCCAGGCATCTGCAGGATGATGCAGATCAGCAATTGGACTTCTACTTGAAGCCTGACGTAGCGCAGTTGAAGGTACCCATTTTTGCTCAGCCTCGTGACATTCTGAATCCTTTCCGTATTGAGAAAGAGATTTCTTTGCAAAGGTCTCTAAATGCTCATGTTTCCAGAGTCGCAAGAAAGAAAGGCGTGAAAGGGAAGGCCATTCTATGCGGCATAGGCGCTGCGCATCAGCCTAGATCCGACGGTGTGCCTGTCTCCGTGGCCACTGTTTCCCTTGATGATGCAGAGTTGTTGATACGGCTCGAGGATGCAAAGGAAGCGGCTTTAAGTGGGGGCTCCAGCCAGCTAAGGCGTACATGTAGCATTTAGCTTTTTTGTACAAGTCTTTTGTAGAAACGTATTTCTATATATAGGAATTTTGCTTTTGTACTTAGTGTTTTTACAACTCGCAAATATTTACGCTTTTGAACTCGTAGTTCTTATATGACTTATGTATTCTTGCGTGAAGATATCTTTAAGTGTCTAAGCGTACTTAGAAAAGAAGAATCATCATTAAGTATGAATTTCCTTAAATAAGGACCGTAGTCGTGTATTGAATTTTTCCAACTTAATGAAAAGAAGGGAATCATAGTCGTCTATGTAAGTTTACTTGTCGTATTTTACTTTAAGGAATCAAGAGTCTTGATTTCCTGAGTTGTTAAACGCGCACAGTGTGCCCTTGTGTGCATCCGTCGTGGGGTGCGTAAGGAACTTGCGCCAACGTCTTGAGCGCAAGGTGTTTAACAAGGATTCGTGATCCGTAGTTGATGGGTTTGCAACCCTCTTATTCAACGAGTTGTTTATTAGGTTTACTCATCCTTTCTGCCATCGTGGGTCTTAGTGTGTGCATGCACGCCATGTAGGCAGGATTATAACAATATTGAAACACGATAATGAAAGATGCAAACAATAGAGTTAAATGTGTTATGGAGTTAGCTAGAAACCATAACGTTTTATTAATACTTGCAAGTTTTAAAAGAGAATACTTATCTAGATAATACTTAAAAAATAAAATTACATGGATCTTTATTGGGGGCACTTTCTAAAGTGCGTGTGTGTCCATGTTGGGCCGTAGCCTGCTTTAAAGATAGCACCGTTTAAGGTTGCGGACGTTCCACGTTCGCTGTAGCTCGTGTCCGTCCTTGTCGCGTAGCTTGTACGCTCCATTGCCAAGTGCTTCTATGACCTCGTAAGGTCCTTCCCACTTTGGTCCTAGCTTACCAGTGTCTTCTGCACGGCTTGAGTCGTTCTCGCGGTATACGAAGTCACCTGGTCTGAATGAAGTGCTGCGTACTTTGGCATCATAGTATCCTTTCATTCTTGACTTGGCTTTCTCTTCGCGTATTGCTGCGCGTTCACGTCGCTCTTCCAATAGATCTAAGTCTATGCGCCGCTCATCATCATTGGTTGCCGCGTTAACTTCCGCAGTACGGATGGTTGGCATTCCAATTTCAGCTGGTATTACAGCTTCTGTCCCATAGACCAAAGAGAAGGGAGTGTCCCCGTTGCTAACCTTGATGGTTGTTCGGTGTGCCCAGAGAACATGTGATAGTTCTTCTACCCATCTTCCTTTGTGTCTGTCCAGGCGCGCTTTGATTCCTTCACCTAGGCTTCTATTTGCGCGTTCAACCAGACCATTGGTTTGTGGATGAGTTACTGATGCGAAGTGTTGCGTGATGTTCAGCTGTTCACACCAATCTTTGAACGGGTTATCACGGAATTGTTTTCCGTTATCTGAGATAATTTCACCAGGTAATCCAAAGCGACATACTATGTTGTCCCACACGAATCGTTTTATCTGGTTACCTGTTATGGTCGCTACTGCCTTTGCTTCGATCCACTTAGTAAAGTAGTCTATTGCCACAATAAGGAATTTCAATCCACCTGCGGCAATAAGGAAAGGTCCAGCGATGTCGATACCCCATTTGTAGAATGGCCATGGCGATGTGATAGGCGTTAGTTCATGCTGTGGTCGGCGCGGAATGGGTCTGTGAACTTGGCAATCACTGCACTTCCGTACCAAATCTCGCGCGTCACGGTGCATAGTTGGCCAATAGTATCCAGACCTTAGGGCGCGCGCTACAATGGACCGTGGTCCTGAGTGCATACTGCATGAACCTGCGTGGATTTCTCGAAGTACATAGTCTACCTGGAGAGGTCCAACGCACCTAAGCCATGGTTGTAGGAATGAGCGTCTATATAAGACGTCATCTCTAAGCTCGAATCGCTGCGCTGTGCGCCGGATTCTTCGAGCTTCCTTCTGTTCTTGGGGGAGTATGCCCTTGCTAATGAAGTCAATGATTGGTGTCATCCACGTAGGGCCTTCTTCTTCTATCACTGTGGATACTTCCCTCTCGGAGATCGACTTGTCTTTCAGGATTTCTACCAATACTTGTTTTGACAAATGTGCGAAGCTTGTAGACGCAATTTTTCTTAATGCGTCTGCTTTCTTGTTTTCCCCTCTAGGGACTTGTGTGATTGTGAATCTTTCAAATCCTTGGATTAAGGATTTTGTTTTTTCAAGGTATTGGATCATGTTTTCCTCCTTAGCCTCGTATTCTCCTGATACTTGGTTGGCCACCAATCGGGAATCTACGTTTGCCTCTAGGTTGCGTACACCCATTCGTGTCGCGATACGTAGTCCAGTGATTAGGGCTTCGTATTCTGCCTCGTTGTTCGTGGCGGTGAATTCAAAGCGCAGTGCGTAGGTGAATTCGGCTCCTTCTGGGTTAGTGAGAATAAGACCACCTCCTGATCCATCTACGCATGAGGATCCATCGGTGAATAGAATCCATGGTTCTTGAGGTTCCCCCTTGCTTGTCGCAGGTGTAGTGTCAGTATCTGGCTTCTCAATGATGAAGTCGGCCAATATCTGCCCTTTGATTGCAGTGCGCGGTCTGTATGATATGTTATGCTCACCCAGTAACACACTCCATTTTTGTAGGCGTCCCGATGCGTCGGGTCTCGAGATAACCTGTTTGATGGGTTGGTCTGTGATAACAGCTATTGGGTGCGCCTGGAAATACCTGCGCAGTCTTTTCGCTACAAACACTAAGGCTAGGACCAACTTTTCCATTGCTGTGTAGTTAACCTCTGTCTTCTTGAGCGCCTTACTAACAAAATAGATGGGTGTTTGGACGGAGTTCTTGTCTGTCAGTAGCACTGCGCTGACTGCTCCCTGAGTCGCAGATAGGTACATGATCAGCTCTTCCCCTGGTCGGGGCGCGACAAGCTTTGGGAGCGCTGCTATGTGTTGTTTGAGCTGTTGGAAGGCCTCTTCTGCTTCCGCGGTCCACCTAAAGTCTCCCTTTTTTGTGCACTTCTTGAGTGTTTTGAATAGGGGAAGTGACTTGTCCGCTGATTTGGATAAGAACCGGTTCAGTCCGGCTAGCTTGCCGTTTAGTGACTGAACTTCCTTCAGTGTGCGCGGTGAGGGAAGGTCGATGACTGCTTGGGTCTTTTCTGGGCAAGGCTTGATCCCATCGGGTTCTATCAGATACCCGAGAAACATGCCTTCTGTAGCGCCAAATGTACACTTCTTGGGGTTCAATTTCATGTTGATTCTCCTCAGTGTTTTGAACGTTTCCTCCATGTCGCGCACTAGTTCTTCCTCAGTATGGCTTTTGATGACGAGATCATCGACGTATACTTCCAAGTTGCGGCCTACTTGTTTCTCGAACGCAGTGTCTACCAATCGTTGGTATGTCGCTCCTGCGTTCTTTAGGCCAAAGGGCATCTTTGTATAGCAGTAGACCCCTTGACTTGTGTGGAAGGCCGTTTTTTCTTCGTCTTCCTCCGCTATTTGAATTTGGTGGTACCCCTTATATGCGTCCAGAAAGCATTTGAAGGGATATCCACACAGAGATTCGACCTTCCAGTCTATCTCCGGTAGCGGGTAGCAGTCCTGTGGACATGCTTTGTTGAGGTCTGTGAAGTCTACGCATATTCTCCAACTGCCATCGCTTTTCTTTACCATTACTGGGTTGGAGAGCCAGTCATGGTAGTAGACTTCCCGCATGATGCCTGCGTCTACTAGTTTATGTACTTCTTCCAGGATGGCTTTTGCGCGGTCTAGGGCTTGTCCGCGCTTTTTCTGTCGTATTGGAGGATATCCTTGTCGGATTTGCAGCTTGTGTTCCGTGATGGAGCGTGGCACTCCTGTCATATGCTTTGGTTCCCATGCAAAAATATCTAAGTTATTTTGCAGGAGTGCGCATATAGCTGATTTGCCTTTGTCAGACAGAGACCCGCCAATAGATACCTGTTGATCCGAGTAGTCAGGGTGAATGGCGACCTTTAGGTTTGGGACTTTGATTGCGCGGTGTTCTGGAACATTGCCTACGTCATTTTTCACTGCGTTGCATTCTTTGGGTGGTATGGTGGTATTGTAAAGAGTGACAATACCTCCTTCCACTGGGAACTTGAGCATCCCGTGCGCTGTGGATGGCACGGCGCGGATGGATGATATTCCAGGTCTCCCGATGATGCCGTTGTACGGAGAGGGGGATCTGATTACCATGAAGTTCATCCAGGTAACCGTAGAGTGTGGTTTGTCACCAACTTCTACAAGTAGACGTAATTGCCCCATGGGCCATATCTTCTCCCCTGTGAAGCCAGTGAGCGGCGTTGTGGCTGGGATCAACTGACTCTGTATCTCAGGTCGCAGCTTCTTGAAACAGTGTTCATATATAATATCAGCGGATGCACCCCCATCTATATACATGCGACGGATGTCGTGACCCCCCGTATGTATTTCAATGGTAAGTGGATCCACTATTGCGTTGTTCGCAGTCAGGGAGGGGAAAGAAATTTCATTTCCCTTAGAAAACCGTTGACTGACTTTCTGTCTTGTCGCGCGCTGCCATGGCTGTATCATGTAGATGATATCTGCCTTTTCTTTTGATGTCTCTTTATTGGCCCCTGGTTTTGGTTTGTCTTTCCCTTCTCTGATGTTTTTTACGAGGTGGTCCATCTTTCCTTCCTTTACCAATTTGTCAATCAATTGGCGCAGTTGGACGCACTCGTTGGTTGTGTGGCCTTTCTGTCCATGGTATTCGCAATAACCATTCCCTGTGCGCCGATCCTCTGGGGTGCGCATTGGTGGTGGTTTCGGGAAGTTCGCCCCTTCAGTCGTGAATATCTCCTTTGGAGTTTTTGTTAATGGGGTGTACTTGTCGTTTCCCCTTCCACCGCCTTGAGTACGATAACTCTTATTACGATTGCCACTCTGGTCATTGGATTGTCTCCTTGACTCTTCTTGTGGCCTATGGTTCGAGTAGCCCTTCTTGCTATCCGCAGCGGCTGCTTCTCCTTGGACGAAAGATCTCGTGCGCTTCATGAGTTCATCAAAAGTTAGGGGAACCTTATCGTTTAACTTTTTTATCAAATCTGGGTTATTGATTGCATTCATAAAACCCGATATTTTTAGTATCTCTGGACACGCCTTGACTTGCATGCATTCGTCCTTAAAGCGTTCCATGAAAGCGCTTGTGGATTCCCCTTGTCGCTGTTTAACCTTAGCGAGTTCGACAGGGTTTTTGGCGCACTTCTTCCTTTGGGTAAAGTTTAAGCGAAACGCCTTGCGCAACTCTTCAAACCCACCAATGCTTCTACGTGGAAGCTTGCTAAACCAGTTGCGCGCATTCCCTACTAATGTAGAGTTGAACATATGGCACCACACAGGTTGTGGCCAATTTTCGATAGTGGCTGCTGATTCGAAAATTTTTAGGTGATCATCAGGATCACCTGTCCCATCATATGTTTTGACGTTAGCAGGCATGCGCCTTTTCTTATTCTCCGAAAAATCGCTGATGCGTCTAGTGAACGCATCAACCTTTTGGCGACGCCAGGGAAGAGACATGTCTTCGTCTTCCTGGTCGCGATATTTCCCTCTTGATTTCCAGTGTCCAGTTTCTTTGTCCTCGTTGTCCGAGGAATCACTTGAGGATGAGCGCACCCTTTTGCGATGCTTGCGCCGACTATTATCAGAATCTGAGCTTGTTCCTCTGCGGCGCTTGCGCCGACTATCATCAGAATCAGAGCTTGAAGGGCTTTCACTTGGGGAACACCGTCGCCCAAGCCTATCCTGAATCCTGCGACTGCCAAGCCTAGCGTGGATATTGGCGCGCCGTTCCCCCTCTTCAGGCTCCTCCAGATGTTGAAGATCGACTGCTTCATCATCCATAACCCTCCTTCCAATCCTGGTAAACACTGGTTGTTTGCGGCTATCCTTCTCGCGCCTTTCCTTTCGGTAGCGCGGTGGGGACGCCTCATGCTCAGGGTCAAAGTTGAGTCTGGCGTGCAGACTTTGGCTTGACCTCCTCTTTGCCTCCTCTCGCATGAGCGCAGCCAAGGCTTCGTAGTTTTTAGATACAAAGTCGCTTGGCGCTAATTCGGAAGTGACTCCTTCTAGCGTGATGGAGTCTGTTTCCAAGGCAGGATCCTTGTTTCGGATAGGCGCATTGGGAGGTTCAGTGAAGTTCACATCTGGCATGGCAAGAGGAGTGCGCTCCAGTTCTATCGCGCTAGTACTTGTTGTAATAGCGGGGGTAGTCCTGGTAAGTGATTCCACTGTAGGAAAGGCCAGATCTGAGTACGCTCCTAAGCTTCCAGGCGTGCTGGTTGTCCCAGAGGCCTGCTTAGAAGCCGCATCAGTTTGATGCTTCTTCCCTAGTGGGTCATCGTGCGCTTTCTTCCCATGCGGACTCTTGTGACTTCCGTGTTTCGTCATTCTAGTTCTTGGTAAAAATCTTAGTGTAGGGTCCCACGGATGGCGCCACTTGTTGATACAAAAGTTGGGCGTTCCTTGTTAAGACTCCTTTTCTCGTACCAATTAGATCTTAATGCTTGATGGAACCTGCGCACTAAGAAAAAGAGCAAACACCGTTAGGCTTATCGAGGGATTGTCTCCCCCGATTATCCTCCGGCGTGAGAGTAAGTAATCGAAGTTTAGGGTTTAGTGAAGAGTTAGGGTTTTGCGAAGATCGTACCTTTACCGAGGGCCTAGGTGCCCCCTTATATACACATGAAACCCTAGTAGGTTTCGTGTTCCCTACTCCTCGGCGCATTCGCCGACATCGGATATTTGGTATATATCCCCTTTATTTAGGAGATACTCCATATCTATTCCAAAAATAACTTTGGGCTTGGGCCTTGTAGGTCCAAGCCGCATAACTGGTAGTCCAGTTATCGCCATGCGGCCCATACGTGGTGGGCTTAAGTATTTAGTATTGTTTACTAATCGGGTCCGTGACCCGGGTTTAGACTATACGTCATCAACCATCATTTTCAAATACCTTGTTTCTTCAATTTGTTCGCTCTCTAAATCCAATCTTTATAGGCACCTTCAAATTGCTTTAAACTTCAAACTTATAAGTAAATTCAGTTTTCATTCATTTTTCTTGCATAATGAGTGGTTAATATTTTCAGTAATTTATTTATTTATTTATTTATTTTTATTTATTTATTTATTTATTTATTTTTTAAGATTGACATCCAATGTGATGTGCTTATATGCTTGATTTCAATAAGTTTACGTTTTGTATATATATTTTCAAGCGTTGGAGGTTGGGATAACCAGCTTGGTAGAGCCATGGTATGGAGACGAGAAAAGTTCATTTAGAGATTGTAATATTTTTTTTGCATTACCGAGAAACAAATTTCAGCCATTTATTGTAAAATTTTTGTTAGAGTAAATTGCAAAAATCATCCTTGTGGTTTGGCCAAATTGCATGTTTCGTCTTTGTGGTTCATTAAGTGCAAATATCGTCCTTCTTTTGCACTGTTACGTGCACTTTTGAGGACCAAAAGTGCACGTAACAATGCAAAATAAGGACGATATTTGCACTTATTGAACCACAAGGACGAAACGTGCAATTTGGCCAAAGCACAAGGATGATTTTTGCAATTTACTCTTTTTGTTAATTTCATAAATCATCTCTGTGGTTTGTCGGGTTTAACGAAATTGGTCTCTCGCAAGAATTTTTAACGGATCCTCTCCCTGTGGTTTTGATCAGTATCGGGTTTGGTCCCTTGACCACTTTTTCTGTTAGTTTGACCGTCAATGATGGTTGAAATGACACTAACACCCTCATATGTTTAAGCGTACGGTCCCTGTGGTTTGTCTCATAAAACAGATTTAGTCCCTAAGGTTTTTTTTTTTTTTTTTTTCCAAAAAAATTTTTTTGTTCGATTTTTAAAAAAAAAAAATTTACAGAAGATTTTAAAAACTTTTTTGGCATATTTTTTTGTTTTTTTAAATAAAATTTTCGAATACTTTTTGAAGAGTGTTTTTGAACAAAAAAAAAAAAAAAAAAAAAAATTACTAGATTTTTGTTAAATTTTTGTATAAATGTCAAACTATTTTGTCAAAAAATTATTAAAAAAAAAAAAAAAAAAAAAAAAAAAAAAAAAAATGTCAGAAAAGAAAAGTTCAAAAAAATAGAAAAACAAAATCTGACTAAACTTTTTGATCAGAAAATTCTTACTAAAGTTTGGTTAAATTTCTTACAAAAAAATTTAAAAAGTATATCATAATTCTTTTAAAAAAATTTTGACTGAATTTTTTGACAAAATGTTTCTTAAAAATTTTAACTGACTTTTTTATAAAGAACCTTAAATATTTTTAGCGAATTTTTTTTTAAAGTTTTTGACAGAATATTTTTAAAACTTTTAAACAAAATTTTTAATTTCTTTAAAAGTTTTAAATATTTTTGACAGAATATTGTTAAATTTTTTGAATATTTTCGAAAGAATGTTGTTTTAATTTTTTTTTTAAAGTTAAAAAAAAAATGAATAGTTTTGACAGTATATTGTTAATTTTTTTTTAGAAGTTTTTGACAGAATATTTTTGGCATTTATACAAAATATCTAGTAAAAAAAATTTTTTTCAAAAAACTTTATAAAAAAAACTCCGTAAAAAAGTATTCAATTTTTTTTTTTTTTTAATCTTTTAAAAAAAGTTTTACAAAACTTCTGTAAAAAAAAATTTTAAAAATTCGGAAAAAAAATTTGAAAAATTTTTTTTTTTTTTAAATGGAAAAGAAAGAGACAAACCACAGGGACCGTACGCTTAAACATGCGAGGGTATTAGTGTCATTTCAACCATTTTTTACGGTCAAACTAACAGAAAAAATGGTCAAGGGACCAAACCCGATACGGGTCAAAACCACAGGGAGATGATCCGTTAAAAATTCTTGCGAGGGACCAATTTCGTTAAACCCGACAAACCACAGGGACGATTTATGAAATTAACTCTTTTTTTAATTATAACCCACTTCCCAAACCCCCCCCCCCTCTTTTTTATTTTTTAAATTACATATCTCATGAACTATAAAATCGTTAACCTACATAAACAAAGCTGTTGTGACGAGCATTTAATTATTATTTAAAGGACAAAAGTCAAGGATTCTCTATCTACTCTTCAATTTGATTCATTATGAACAACCAACATATTTGAGATTCATTATTCTTTATATTTTCACAAAATGGTACATGTCAGCCATGTTGACCTCATTTTGAGTTGACTTTTTTTGCCTACTCGTTTAATGTTGCTGACATGTATTTCTATTTCACCAATGCTTTAAAAAAAATCAAAATAGGTAATTCGCTCTATATAGAGTTATAAACACTCAAACACACAAAAAAAAAAAAAAAAAAAAAAAAAAAAAAAAAAAAAAAAAACCCATGTTGGGTCTAAAGATGCTGCTGTTTGTGAAAGATGCTAAGTGTTACTCTGCTGATACTAAGTAACTCTGTTGTTAGTCTATTACTCTGCTGTTTGGTGATATATGATGGTTGGAATAATAAGCTAAGTATAACTCTGCTGCTAGCCACGAAGACTCTGCTGCTAGAAAGATTATGCTGCTGCTTATTGGATATGTATAGTATGTTAAGGATAAGTATAGAAAAGATACGTAAAGATTTGTTTTCGTGTATAGAAAGTTTTGTAACCGACTAGGACTCCTTATTCTATAAAAGGAGGATCTAGGGTTAGGTTTTATATACGTATCATTATTGTTTTACACTTCAAGGTTTCTTGTAACCCTATTGCTATCGAGCAATCGTATTAATATATTGAAGTGTTGTTTGAGAATTCGTTTGTGTTTAATTTTTCTTAAGATCAAGTATTAATTTCCGCATAATATTTGATATACAACTCAAGATCAGTTTCTATACCGATTGCTTTAGGTTTATATCTAAAGTAATTAATAAGATCGTGAAGCTCAACTGGGATCAACAAGTGGTATCAGAGCTTGTGATCTAGAAACTGGTACCAAGAAGAATTACTGAATACAAGATCTGTTAATCATCAAAGTAAGCAATGGAATCCGATTCAACACATGGTTACTGCATCAAGAGTCCCCATGCTCAAGACTGGAGAATACGAGATCTGGAAGATGAGAATTCAACAATACATGAGAATGGTTGATTACTCACTTTGGGAAGTTGTTTTATTTGGTGACAGTCAGCCAGCCAAGACTGCTACTGGATTAGTCTTGACTCTCAAGACAAGTGAGGAGAAAGCACAGAGAAGATTGGAGTTCAAGGCTCACAAGTATGTGGCTGATATTTTGAAGAAGTTTGGGTGTAAAGATGTGAAGCCTGCAATGACAACAATAGAGACCAACAAACCTTTGCTCAAGGATGAAGATGGGGAAGAGGTTGATGTTCATCTTTATAGATCAATGATTGGTTCATTGATATATCTAACTGCTTCAAGGCCAGACATTATGTTTGCAGTGTGTGCTTGTGCCAGATTTCAAGTGTCCCCAAAAGTTTCTCACTTGAATGCTGTTAAGAGGATTTTTAGGTATTTGAGGAGTCAACCTAGGTTGGGCCTCTGGTATCCTAAGGATTCACCTTTTGACTTGGTGGCATACTCTGATAGTGACTATGCTGGAGCTAGTTTGGATAGAAAATCAACCACTGGAGGCTGTCAGTATCTTGGACATAGGTTGATCTCTTTGGCAATGTAAGAAACAAAAAGTGGTGGCTAATTCAACAACTGAAGCAGAATATGTAGCTGCTTCTAGTTGCTGTGGACAAGTGCTCTGGATTCAGAATCAACTGCTGGATTATGGGTACAATTTCATGAACACCAAAATTTACATTGACAACAACAGCACAATGCATATTATTAAAAATCCTGTTTTTCACTCTAAAACAAAACACATAGAGATAAGACATCATTTTATTAGAGATTGTTATGAGAAAAAGTTAATTCAAGTAGTTAAAATACATACTGACAACAATGTTGCTGATTTACTTACAAAAGGATTTGATGTAGGTAGATTTCAATTTTTAGTTGCTAGTATTGGCATGATAAATCTTTAATCTTTAAACATCTTATCTCTGTATGTTTTTGTACAATTGTGTAAAGATTTGTGCTGTTGTTAAGTCAAAGTCTGTTGTTTAGTCAAAATTTGCTGTTTCTTAAATTGTTTGCTGTTATGTTGTCTGCTGCTATGCTACTCTGCTGCTATGCTGTCTTATGTGGTTATATACATTATGGGATATTCTTGCTTGTGTTTTTGTGGCTTTCTACTAATCTTTTGCAGGATAAGTCACAAAAGTTTGCTTGATGAGAATACGATGATTCTGAAGTTCAGGGGAGGTTAACAATTCAGGATCAAAAGCATAAGAGTGGATGTTCATAAACACAAAGATAATAGAAGTTTAGTCATTACTGGGAACATTCACTACATTAGCAAGAGTTACATCAACATTCAGGATTCAAAAGCCACAAAACAAACAACCAACCAACAACCTTACTGCACATAAACCTACACAAACCTACCACACACAACTACTCAAGCTTTCCTTTTCCTTTTCCAACAATATCCGGCATGACTTTGCTGCGGGGTCCTCTGCTACCCATGAGTTCAGACACCTTCTTGCAGGGAAGTGCCAGTATTACTGGTCTTGGAGATGGAATTTTCTTTTGACTTGGGGATGGAACTTGCTTCTTCTCAGGCTTCTTCTTTGGAACAGGGATCTTCACTGATGATGCTGCTTTTTCAAACTCTTTGGTTAGTAATTCTGATAGTTTTTGAACTTCATCATCATCAGAAGAATCTGAAGAGGTGAATGAATCGTCTAAATAAGATGGAGGAGTTGTTAGTTCATCCGATGATATTGGAGGAGTTGTCCTTTGCCTTTTGCTAGTTTGTCCGGTATAATCAGGTGGAAAATAGTTATTCCAACCAGAGCTTCCGGAGTCAGATGATGAATCCGATGAGATTTCAATGATCTTTGAAGGATTCATGGTGCTTGGAATGTTTATGATTTGTGTTGACAATTTTGTGGGAGGAGATGAATGTGTGTAGATGAGTTGAGGGATTTTATTGAGTTAATTACGGATTAATGGCATTAAAGGCGGGGTTGGTATTTAGGAGTTAACACTCAAGTCGGTATGTGGAATTAATTTTGGGAAAGTTGACTTTTAGTCAAACTTTTCATAACTCTGCTGCTGAGTTTGAAAGTAAAGGGGTCAACTTGTAAATTTTGGCGCGTCTTAAAACCTAATTAGATCAAAACGGTCTCAAAACCCAATTCGATCTCATTACATCTTAACTGCCCAAAGTTACACCCAATTCTCACCCAAAAACACTAATTCATCTCATTAAATCCAAAACCCCCCAAAATCAAAATGGCTAGAAGAATCTTACTGTTGGAGAAAAGGATTCTGCTGCTGAATCAGATGATGATACACTACCCTTAGCTCAAGTACTTCTAAACCTTGCAACCAAAACAACCACACCATCCAAACAACAACAACTTTCACAACAAGAACAATCTGCTGCTGCTCCTACTTCAAAATCTGTTGTCTCTAGACCCAAGGCCAAAGGTATTTTCATAAGAGAGCCCATTCCCACACCAAAACCTGTACCATCATCCATTGCATCAAAGGATAAAGGAAAAGGTAAACTTGTTGAACAACCTACACCTTATCCTACACACCTTCCGTTTGAGTTCTGGCCAAAAGAAGATCAGGATAGGCATGATGCAGATGCTGCAAGAAAATTGGTAGAACAAGATGAACAGGAAGAGCTTCAAAAGCAAAGGAAGTTGGCTGAGAATGAAGCAAAGACTAGAGCATTGTTGGATGAATGGGATAATGAAAGGGCTAAGAATGAGGCTGTGATCAGATGGGCTAATATGGTAAAGGAGGAGTTACAAGATGACTTTGCTGATAAGAATGAGTTTGATTTCTTGCAGGAGTTTAGAGCAAAACAAAAGAAGAGATTGATTGCTGCAAGAAAGAAGAAGAAAGTGCTTAAACCTCCTACTGTAAAGCAACTCAGAACTCATCATGAATACTACTTGAAAAATATGAAGAATTGGAAGTTAAAAGATTTGAAAATTTATTCAGATGATGAAGTGAGAAAGATGTATGAAACAGCAAAGAAGGAGATTGATAGGAAATTTGATGATGATGAGGTAGTTAAGTTAACAAGAAGAGTGGATCCATGGACTTATAAAAATCCAGAGTCAAGTGCTACTTTGAAAGTATCTGAAAGTGATTTGGAGAAGCAAGGTGTAATACCTGAAATTCTATAACATGTAAAATGACCAAATTGCCCCTGGGAATTTAAAACCTAAATAAAACATATGTAAAGCACAAAATAAATTCCAAACTTCTATCAACGAACAAGTTATGATCCCAAATATTTTTAACAACTCCATTTAACATTTATACAAGCCATGAAAATTACCAAAATGCCCTTGGGTGCCTAATATAGTTTAAATTCAAATTATGATTTAAATAAGGGTCATTAAAGGTAATTATAAGGGCATTAAAATTTGTTAATGACTGCAATTAATCCTCCTTGACTAAATCCCAAAATAATGGCCCATTATCCCCCCTAAGACTCGGTCACTCCACAATTTTTATAATTTACACATTTTCTTCCAAGATCTTCAAAACCGATTAAACCCTAATCTCCAAAATAATTCCTCCCTTGATCATACGAATTTCTGGAAGTGCACCATTATTTTTCCTGTGTTCTTAAGCATCTCAAGAAGTCTAGAAAAATAGCATCACGATTTATAAGGGCCGGATTCAAGGAGTATCGAAAATTCTTGTTCTATTCCACTCGATAGGTATTAATTCGCCAATCTTTGTTCCACTCGTTCTAAAATTCATTTTATATTTTTCTTACATTCCTTACATCATATTAGACTCAGGAAAAATGGGAAATTCGAATCATGCAAAGTTTTTATAGCGCTTTGAATTTTATGGGTTAAAACACACCTTAATTCCAAAATATGTGTCACGTATTTTTCTGGGTGCCATGGTTAAATTATTTAGACCATATGTGATATATAAGGTTTGGGAAAAATGAGAAAACGAATTATTGAAGCCTAAACAGGTCGTGGTGAATTATGGTCTTAAAAACGTACCTAAATTATAAAATATGTGATACGATTTATTGGAGCTATGTTTATAAATTTTCTGGGTTCTAACATCATCATATAACTTGGGAAAAATATGTGTTTGATTTATGGAAGCTTAAATGATTTATTGGAGAATTAATTTAAAACCGGATTTTGTGAAAAATAGAGAAGAAATCAAATAAATTGGATCGGGCATTAGGGTTAGTATTTTTGGGCTTAGATCTGATTATTAATTGTGTATAATGATGGTACAATTATTGTTTAATGATTGGTGTGGCTTAGGGCTTGAAATGGTTTTTAAAAAGTGTAATCCGATTTGTAATTAAATCACAAGGGTGTGTTTTGTAACTTTTGAAACTCATGGGTTATTTTTAAAATATTATTTAGGTCTGGTACAATGTGGGAAAAATATAACTTGAGGGTCCTATATGTAAATATTGCAAGATAATGAATTAATGGTAATTAAAGGGTATGATTTGTAATTAATTAAACTAGAGGGACTAAAAGTGTAAATTCTGGAAAGTTGAAGTTATTCTGGGTAAATTATGATATTAAAAGTGTTCTGGGTAAATTTGAGTATTTATGGGCTTAATATGTAATTAATATAGAATTATGATTTAAATTATAAGTTTTGTAAACTTAAGGGACTAAATGTGAAATTTCTGAAACTTGAGGGGCTGGATTCGTACAATAAGTAATTCTGAGGTCATATTCTGTATTTTGATAAAATATGAGGCTTGTTTGATAATTATGGATAAGATAAGGTTTTAAGGTGTAAAATTATGAATTAAGAGGTTTTAATGGAAATTTTGTAAACTAAGGGGTATAAAATATAATTTTTGCAAAATTGAAGTATTGAAGATGTACATTCTGAATAAATGAAGGATTAAAAAGAATGAATATGATAATTACATATTTGACCTTTAACTTTGGAAAAATTACATTTGAAACCCTAAAGTATGAAAACTTGCCAAATAAGGAAACCTGCCTAAAATAGAAAGTTACTTGATATGGAAAGTGGGATCTTTAGTAATTCTGTCTTGACTCCTCTAGGTGTGAAGAGGGAGTGATCCATTGTCTGTCATTGATCATCCTTTGATTCGGGTGCTAAGGTACAGATATTCTACCCTTTTTCAGTAAGGGTGTCCTCTTGCTTATTTCATTCAGTATCTATGATTCATCTTAGTATTTCTCTGAGCCGTTGTTATGTCGTCTCATACTCTGATTGGTTCTTCATTATGCATATCAGTTGGTTATGATCTGAGCCTTTTATATGGGGCTTTCCTATTTGAATCTATGCCTTTGTTGTGTTTTCCATAATTCATGAACCTTGCTTTATTTCTTTTGATACATGATATGACCTGTCCATCACCCTGTAATGTGAATATTTATGACCCTGGAATATTTTGAAGGTTCATAGGATTTTATAACTAAATGTAAAAACTCTTCTTAATTACATGTGAAAATGTTTTGAAAACTTTCTTTAAAGGACCTACTTTATGAAGACTGTTTTAAGGTTTACTTTCATGAAAGCTATTGTAAGAGATTACTTTTTGAACTATGATAGGAACTTTAATATAAACCTTTAAATTGAACCTTGTTATGAACCTTGAAACAAATTGATATGAAACTTCTGATTTCGGACTCCCTGATACTTGACCCTTCTGACATTGGACCTTTTGATATTGAACCTACTTTCTGATTCCTGATTTATTGCTATGTTTCCTTATTCTGTGAACCTTGCTTGCTGCTTTCATGATATTATGAGCTTTTGGCATGATCTTTCTGATACATGATCTTTCTGATATATGATCTTTCTGATGTATGATTTTTCTGGTATATGATCTTTTGATATTAAACCTGTCTGATATTGAACATTTCTAATATTGACCTACTGGTATGACCTTTCTGATATGAATCTCTGATATGAACCTCTGATATGAACTTCTGATATTTTGAAATGGAAATTGACTTATGCAACTAACTTAAATACTTGATACCTTGCTATAAACTTAACTTGAACCCTGATTCACTTGATATGAACCATTCGACTTGAACCTTTATTTGAACTCTTGTTCTGATCCTTTGTTCTGAACCTTGTCTTGAACTCTTATATAAAACATGACCTGGACTACCTGACCTTTAAATACTTGAACCTAACACTTAATACTTGAACCTGACACCTGAATACTTGACACCTGATACTTGAATCCGACACCTGATACACGGTACTGATTCTGATACATGATACTGATTTCTGATACATGATACTGATTCCTGATACATGATATCTGATACACGTTACTGATCTCCGATACATGATACTTGATACATGATACTGATTTCTGAGGCATGACACCTGACACATGATACATGATACCTGACCCTGACCCACAGTTTGATACTACGAGCCATAACTAGGCATGAGGGTTTCATGTCCATGTCATTGATGCACCGATGGCATGACTCTAGGGCAGGAGAGTGATGACCTGTTCCGTCCCTGACTTTATTTTATCTGGTGTGTTGAGGAGTTTCTGGCCACCGGGGGCGCATGGATGCATCCTAGAACTGTTACTGTTATTGATTACTGATTTCTGTATTACTGGTGACTGATGGTGTGTGCGATACACGTCTTTCACATACTGGGAGCTGATCACTCCATTTACTGATTGAGGACTCCCCTCATAATTACTGACTACTGAGAGGTCTCCCCTCTACATGATTATACTGATACTGTTACTGTTACTGTTACTGTTTCTGGGCTCGTAGAGGATTTCTGTTACCCTGCACCTTGTGACCTTATAACTTTACTCACCATTATTATTACTGTCACCCTGTAACCTGATATATGACTTAACACTTGACTTGACTGGATCTGACCTGGTATATGGTAGAATTACGGATTACATTTTATACTATTTCTGCAACTAGTTTTAATCATGTTATATCTGTATAACCTTTAATTTCCATTACTGTTACTACTACCCTATCGTATGATTCATGACTTAATACTGAACTTGACATGATTTGACTTGGGTTTGTGTGGGTTACGGTTTCCTTTTCACCTATCTTCTGTAACTAGTTCTAATCCTGTTATATCTGTATAGTCTTCATGTTCATGTTCTTGACTATCGTGATACCTGGTACTCGTTCATTTACTTCACTACTTTACCGTTACTGCTTGTTATCGTTATATCTGTTCACTGGGCTTTTTAAGCTCAGCCGCACGTTTTCTTTTCGTGTGCGGCAGGTTATAAGCAGGACGACGAGTTTGGGTATGAGTGAAGAGACTTTTGGACTTAGAAGACCTTGATAGTTATTCTGAAGTAGAAGTCATTAGAAGGATTGCATTTGCAGACTTAGTATTTAGTTTTGTTTCATTCTTAACCTTATAATGTTAGTATCTCATTTGTAACCTTTGATATTTTATTGTATTACTATTGAAGTATGCTTTGTTTAATCTGATATGAAACCATTAACGTGACATCTTTGCCCTTGCCGGGTTGGGGTGTTACACAAGGTGATAAGCAAACTATGGAGGTTGAAAGGGAAGAAATTAAGGAAGTCATTGGTTATAAGAGAACTGGTAAAAGAAGTAAGATGAGTGCTAGAAAGAAAAGAAGAGTTGCAACTGAAGATAGTTATAAGAACAAACAAGAAGAAGCTGATGCTATGAAAGCCATTATGGACTTCACAGTTCATAAACCACAGCCAGAACCTGAAATAATCAATGCAGTCCCCTTATCAACAAAGTATCCAATTATCTCTTATTCTTTTGATGTGTTTGATGTCTGTGATGCAAAATGGGAAGTTATGAGATCTAACTTTGCATGTGAAAAGTATGTTAGATTTTCTCAGATGCTGGATTACATGGATAGGGATGATATTGTAAAACTCTGGAAACTTTACAAGGAAATATATAGTGACAAGAAACCAGAGGAAGTGCCTGAAAAAGTACATTATCTTTGGCTGAGTAACATGTTTGAGCCTGATGCAAGGTATACTGAATGGGAAAAGTTGAGAAGGTCAAAGAAGGTTATCAAGTGGTACTTATATCAGTCATGTGGAGTACATGAACTGATTGGAGATAGTGGATTTGGTACTTACATGTTGATAGAGAAAGATTATCCTTTCTACAACAATGTTGATATTCTTACTGATATGTTGCAACCAGGAAAGTTAATGTTACAAAGGCCATTTGTATCAGATTATCAAGCAGGTGTGCTAATTGAGAAGTATAAAAAGATTTTGCAAGAGAAGACTTCAAAACAGTAAGTGTTTGAAAGCATCCTCCTGGTGAGTAGTTGGGTTTAAAGGAAACTTGATGATTTTTGGAGAAAAATATCAAGTTTAGGGGAGGATTGTTGGGTCTAAAGATGCTGCTGTTTGTGAAAGATGCTAAGTGTTACTCTGCTGATACTAAGTAACTCTGCTGTTAGTCTATTACTCTGCTGGTTGGTGATATCTGATGGTTGGAATAATAAGCTAAGTATAACTCTGCTGCTAGCCACGAAGACTCTGCTGCTAGAAAGATTATGCTGCTGCTTATTGGATATGTATAGTATGTTAAGGATAAGTATAGAAAAGATACGTAAAGATATTTTTCGTGTATAGAAAGTTTTGTAACCGACTAGGACTCCTTAGTCTATAAAAGGAGGATCTAGGGTTAGGTTTTATATACGTATCATTATTGTTTTACACTTCAAGGTTTCTTGTAACCCTATTGCTATCGAGCAATCGTATTAATATATTGAAGTGTTGTTTGAGAATTCGTTTGTGTTTAATTTTTCTTAAGATCAAGTATTAATTTCCGCATAATATTTGATATACAACTCAAGATCAGTTTCTATACCGATTGCTTTAGGTTTATATCTAAAGTGATTAATAAGATCGTGAAGCTCAACTGGGATCAACAACCCAAATTACCAGACCCATTGAAACTGTAATATATTCCCAACCTTCACTTTTTACCCCAATTTCAGCCCAAATTCTATATGAACCCTAATTTTCTCAAAACCCCCAAACCATTCCAATATCACAATTAATTTAATCCAAAGTCAATCCGAGTATAATACTCATCAAAACCACTTCAAATCAATCATGTCTTCTTCTTCCTCATCACGTGTTCATGGAACACCAACTCACTAATGTGGGCTTCGTCTTGTTAAGCGTACCGCTTGGATAGATGAGATGAAAATGAACCATTTGGGTCACTTTCATCATGCTGAGATATTGCTGTAGTAACTAATCATTGACCCTTGGTGCTGAGATATTGCTGTAGTAACTAATTGTTCAGTGATTACACCAGAGTGTAAGTTACATATGTTCATAATGAATCAAATGTTCAGTGATTACACCAGTTAAAAGTTTATATGGTGCGTGTATATGTTGTCACTTGTTCGTTTATTCTGTCCAACAATACATGGGGTATACAACATCATGTTTTTTGTTTCTAATCTTATAGTTTCCCCTCTTTTTTAACATTAATTTTGAAAGCCCTAATCCAATATTAATTTTGCAGGTCTCAAAGAACTACTAATCCCTTTACCGTTAACCTCCACCATGATGGTGTGTTCACCTCGGGTCCTTTAAGCTACACAAATGGTAAATTTAGGGTTATAAACGATGTCGATTTTGAAGGTATGGCTTACACATAGATGTATCCTATCATTCGAAGGCTGATGTTACAACCACCTTCAAAAATGTTTTATTGCATTCCTGGTATGCCTCTTACTCTTCATCTTAAGGAGTTAGCAACAGATGATGATGTTAGAGAGTTTGTAAAAGCTGGTTATGACAATGGTTCTAAAATAGATTTATACATTGAACATTATGGTTTTGATGTCTTGCAACTGATTCAAGATGAACTCAATCAACAAGATAACTCACCCAAGTCAGATTCATCCAGTGATGATGAAACATATGATCAATTAGATGACATAAATGACATTGTTGATTTTCATAATGAGGGTGAAGAGTCTGTTGATATACCTAAGATTACTACTGATGACCCATGGCTTAACAAATTGGTTGGAAATGGTAACTTTATAGGTTATACAGACAATCCAAAACCCTTAGATGGAAGGTTTATTCTAGAGGAGCATGACCCAGATGAGCATTTAGTTGACAGGAAGTATAAGGCTAAAAAAAATGTGTCATATCCATCTTTTGATCCAAATACTCCATGGGATAAATGCACACCAGTTTTAGGCATGAAGTTTGAAAGTCCAATGCAGTTAAAGCAGTGTTTAGCAAACTATGGAGTTCAAAATGGTTATCAACTATGGTACATGCAAAATGATTATAGTAAGCTTTTGGTATATTGTGGCAGAGATGTGAATGAAGGGAAGTGTGCAGGAAAGAAAGGTAAAAAACCTAAACCACCAAATTATGTGAAAGGAGAGAGTAGTAAGCAGGTTGAGGAAGGAGAGAGTAGTAAGCAAAATGGTAAGAGTAGTGAGGCAGTTAAGGAAAGATGGACAAAGAAGAAAATAGAAGATAAGAAAAGGATTGGTAGTCAAGCTAATTGTCCATTTAGATTATGGGCTTCATGGATGAGCTCTGAAAAATCATTCCAAATCAAAACTTTATACCCTGATCATAAGTGTTGCAGAAACTATGATTTGGGTAGTTTGGTGACATATAGATGGATTGCACACCATTATGCTAGAGATATAATTGACAATCCTTGGATAACACACAAAGCTATGAGAAATTCTATTAGACAAAAGTTTATGATTGATGTTAGTTTGGGCCAATGCAAGAGGGCAAAACAATGTGCCTTACTTGACCATGAGGGTGGATTAGTTGAACATTACAGTAAGCTTTGGGAGTACAGGCAAGCAGTGTTGGAATCAAACCCAAATTCCACATGTCACTTGGACCTTGATGAGAAAGAGGATGGGTATACTTACTTTAAGAGAATGTATGTATGTTTTAATGGTGTGAAACAAGGATGGCTAGATGGGTGTAGAAGGGTTATTGGATTAGATGGTTGCTTTTTGACTCACACTTGTAAAGGACAACTGCTCACTGCTATGGGAAGGGATGCAAACAATCAAATGTATCCCATAGCATGGGCTGTTGTAGGTGTTGAGAATAAAAACAACTGGTGTTGGTTTATTTCCTTGTTGCATGATGATCTGAGCTTGGCAAGTGGAAGTGGGTTGACAATCATATCTGATGCTCATAAGGTATTAATCTACTGTCTAATGTTGCTAAATTATTATATATATCTGAAGTTGCTGAATTATTATACATATCTGATGCATAACAATCATATCACAGGGCTTGATTGAGGCAGTTTCTAGCTGGTTACCAAATGCTGAGCATAGACAGTGCACTAGGCATATCTATGCTAATTTCAAGAGAAAGTGGAGTGGTCTCCAATATAAGAGGTTGTTCTGGACTGCTGCAGCTACTACTCTTGAACAGACATTTCTGCAAAAGATGGAAGAAATCAAGATGCTAGATGAAGCTGCATACAACTGGCTTGTGGAGAGAAACCCCAACACTTGGTCTAAGGCATTTTTTGAAATGGACAGATGTACATCAACATTTGAGAATGGAATCTCTGAAACCTTCAATGGAAGGATCTTAGGTGCTAGAGGGAAGCCCATAATTACCATGTTGGAAGATATAAGGATATACCTGATGCAGAGGATGTGGCATATGAATAAGTTAGCTTCTGAATTGGAGGACACAATCACACCTTCTGTTAGGAGACAGTTGGAATATTTGAAGAAGCTGCAAAGGTAAATAACAAATGTTAAACCAATTTTAATCACTATAAACATTTTATTTATATTATATAACTTATTCAATTGTTTAATAGGCATTGGTTGGTTTACCCAAGTGGCTTTAGAGAGGTGGAAGTAAGAAGAGGTGATGAGGCTTATGGAGTCAACTTGCATACAAAGAAGTGTCTGTGCAGAATGTGGGAACTCAGTGGAATACCATGTGTTCATGCAGTTGCAGCTTATATGCACATGAAAATGGACCCTGACTTGGGGGTAAGTGAATATTACAGTCAAAACAAATGGTTTGAATCATATCAATACTCAATTAGGCCTGTTTTTGGTAGTAAATTTTGGAAACCAACTTCAAACCCAACACCATTACCCCCTATTGAAAGAAAATTGCCAGGAAGACCTAGGACTAAAAGAATTAAGCATCCAACAGAAAATGACCATGCAATATCTAGGCAAGGAAGGGTTATGCATTGTAATAAATGTTGGGAGGCTGGCCATAACAAAAGTTCATGTACTAACACACCAAAACCTAAACCACCAAGTGTTGCATCAACAACTAGGACTGCATCAACACCTATGCCACCACCACCACCACCCCCATCAACTGATAATCCACCAAGTCCTCCTATAATGCCACATGAAGGACCAAGAACTAGACCTCCAAAGATTCCAACTGGTAAAGGGAAATGTCCATTGACTACTGTCAAAGATGGTGAAGGTAGAAAGAGAGTTGGTGCAACCAAAAGAGGTGGACACAATGACAGAGGTGGATGTAGCAAAAGTGGTAGTGCAGCCAAGAAGAGTAATTCTATAAGGATTGGAAGTCCAATAAGAATGGGTTCTACTACTGCAACTACACTCGGTGAGCAGGTAAAACAAATACTTACAACGATGTTATCTTGTTATATTCTTTTACTAATTGTGGTTTAACTTAGCTTATTGTTCTTAAAGGAATATCAACTGCAAATGGATTATGAGGCACTAGCTCAGGTTCAAGCTGAAGAGGCAGCTGAAGAGGAAGAACAAGCTAGGATTAGAAAGCTCTGGGAGGAAAATCAGAAAATTGTTAGAGCTTGGGAGGCAATGGCTTTGGAAGAAGACATGTCTGAAGATACAAATGAGTCAAGGATGCATCAAGTAACAGTAGACTTACCAGTTGAAGAAGTACCAGTTCATGCTCCATCAGTTGATAGTCAAATTCCTAATCTTCCAGAACAAGCTGAAACTCAAGAAAGCAATGTGACAAGAAGAGATAAAACAAAGAAACCTGCATCTGATGTGAAGAAAAGAGGGAGAAGTGAAATGATAGGTAAAAGAAAGAAAGTTGCATCTAATGCCTTTTCAGTTTTTGAATAGGTTTCCTTTAAATTGATTCTGTATGTGGTTTGTCTCAAAGAAACTAGAACTATGTTTTGTAGATAAGGTATCTATGGCTTTTGTAAACTCAACTTTATGGTACCTTATTTAAGACTTGTTGGTATTTGTGGCTTTTGGAACCACATGTAATGCATAATCTTTAATGTTCAACCACATGGTTTGGTTCACATATTTATTGCAGCTTTGTTTGCTACATGGCATGTTCAATATATCCTTCTTTTTATATTGCAACCTTGTTTGCCACTATCTTATTTTGATAAACACAAGTCAATAAAGCATGTCAATTGGGGACCATGAACAAAGACTATTTTTTTTTCTGGAAACAGAAGTTACATAAATCATGATGTTGTATACCCCATGTATTGTTGGACAGAAAGATTTTGTTTTGCACCCAAGATTCTAACCGTCAAATAAGCTATCCTAGCTTATGAAGCCGAACTGGAGAGGAACTTGAATATTTCAAATGAGAAGCTTGCAACAACACTTGCTGAGATTAATGCTAAAGATGACATTGCAAAGAAGCAGACAAACATTGCACGAGAAGCCATTCAAGGTAAATTTAGCACTCTTGAAGTTTTGAGTACAAATGGACAGCTGACTTATAATTTATCTATGATGCGAATTCTTTTAAAGGGCTGTTTGGCAAACTGTAACAACAACAAATTTGACTCCAGCAGTAGAATAAATACACCAGCAGTAGAACAAATTTGACTCCAGCAGTAGAATAAATTTGACTCCAGCAGTACAATAATTTCGGACTGATTTAAGAACCCAGCCTCAGTACAATATGTAAGAAATTATGTACACAATATTGATCAGATACATCTGTTGATAGTCCTTCTGATAGAGGTTCAGTTCTAGATCAATCAAATACTGCACCCTTTGAATTGATACTTGATAAATCTCTCAGTTGTGTACCCGGAATAAGCAAGAAACACTGCAGTCAGTTGGAAAATTGTGGTTTTCATACGGTGGGTTGTAGGAAAATAAATGAATGTCGATAATGTTGTCTTTCATCTTTTAATTCATGGTACTCATGTCTAGTCATTGATCTGATTTTTTTTTTTTTTTTTACTATTATGCAGATACGAAAGTTGCTGAGTCATTTCCCACGGACATATGCTGACCTCCAGAATGCACAGTTTAAGATTGAGGATGGTCAGTACTTGATATTTGTGGGAACAGTCAAATCATCCAGGTTAGCAATTATTGTTATAATTAAATTGGTCTCCATTTTGTTAGTAAATCATTTTGGTGGAATATTCATCCTTGGATACTACGCATGTTTAGCATGACTCAGTACAATGGGTATGTTTGGCACAAGTAGGAGCTGGAGCGGATCGCTGGAGCGGGTTGCTGGAGCTGGTTGCTGGAGCAGGTGGCTGGAGCTTTTTTTTACATGCTAGTACAACTAGCATTTCATTTAGTAGCTTATTTTTTTAACAAGCTCCTTCAAGCCGTGTCAGTCAAACGATACTTATTTTCAATGGTAGCTTATTTTTTTTAAAAAAATAAGTTCATGCTACGATAAGCTCTGATAAGCTCGTGCGCCAAACATAGCCAATATGTAAGAAATTATGTAATTAAGATTGGTTTTGATGAGTATTATACTCGGATTGACTTTGGATTAAATTAATTGTGATATTGGAATTTGGGGGTTTTGAGAAAATTAGGGTTCATATAGAATTTGGGGTGAAATTGGGGTAAAAAGTGAAGGTTGAGAATATATTACAGTTTCAATCGGGTCTGGTAATTTGGGGTTTTTTTTGTGTGTGTGTTTGAGTGTTTATATCTCTATATAGAGCGAATTACCTATTTTGATTTTTTAAAACATTGGTGAAATGGAAATACATGTCAGTAGCATCAAACGAGTAGGCAAAAAAAGTCAACTCAAAATGAGGTCAACATGGCTGACATGTACCATTTTGTGAAAATATAAAGAATAATGAATCTCAAATATGTTGGTTGTTCATAATGAATCAAATTGAAGAGTAGATAGAGAATCCTTGACTTTTGTCCTTATTTAAAAGATAATCATTTTCATATACCGTTGGAGAAAATATGTTTTACATTTAGCTTTATTATATGTATTTCTTAAATTGTTGTTTTTGTTTTTGAATGATTTTGTACAATATGCTTTATTATTTATATTGATTAATTTAAATTTAAAAGATGTCTTAGTTACTTTTAATAGAGAAAAAGGGTTCCTCCATTATGTATTAAAATAACATAGTAAACACGTATTTCATATTTTCGCTTCAAATTTTTATTTTTTATTTTTTTTAATTGTTCATAAACTTGCCAAACTCAAGCTTAAGGAATAACTCGCGTGCCGAGCTCAAGCTCGGACTTTATAAATAAGGCTTAAAACTAGTTGAGCTCGCGCGAGCTCGAGCTTCTTTAATGTTAAACGAGCCGAGCTTGCGCGTGTCAAGCTAGAGCTCGGCTAAGCTAATTTACACCTCTACTATAAAATAGTGAATCTCTTTTTATGTATTGTAACATTTATAGGTTAAATCTTTCACTTAGCTCAAGAGTGTTTTTAAAAAGTGAATTGCATTATTCTTACAAATGTTTTTACAAATTTCGCCACGTCATCATCTACCAATCACAACCCTACATGTCAAAGTTCACCAAAGTTTACCAAAATGATGGCGGCGGTCAACAAAGTTTACCAAATCCCACATTTTCCACATCACATTTTTTTTTCCATTTATTTTTAATACATAAACTATATAAAAATAAAACACATAACATTTCATTAATAACAAAAAAAAACATTACATAATATTTAAAAATAAACAAATCATTACATAATATTTAAAAAACCAAAAAAAAAACACTACATAATACTTATAAAAAAAAAAAAAAAAAAAATCGAGATATTAAAAAACTGAATCCGCTATTGTAAGTACTGCCCACTGGAAAACCAAAACCATGTCCCTTTGTAAACAAACCATTTAAACCCCTTTCACCTTCATTTTCACCTTCATTTTCAGGGTCTCTATCGACTGACTATCGTAATTTTTTTTTATAAAAAGATGCAATCTTTTTCTCCATAATCACATCAAAACTCAATAAAGATTCATTTCATGTAATACCCGGATCGTATAACATACCAAAATCACTTAAAGTTTCAATCTTTAATGTGGGGTTTGTGTTTCAATCTTTAAGTTTTTGACCGTTTGTGGGCCCAACTACCAGGTTCACTTCCTCTTTCTCAATCGGCAAAGTTTGCCAAAAATCCCAACCTTTTTTCCGGTGCCGCATACCGGCGGCGGTGTGCCAATCGGCATCAACTTTTGCCGAATAGTTTGCCGCTCCCACTCCCTCCCCCCTAAATGTTATCTTGTAGTCAAATTAGCACGACAAAGCAGAGAACCTATATATTCATAGATAAAATCGGATTCTTTTGTATTTTTCCGCACTTAGCAAGATTTTATTATATTAAAACCGAGTGTGATACCCTTTCTAGAAAACAAAGTATCTATATTAAAACCAGAAAGGGTACTTCGGCTTCACAGTATTGGTAGCTAAATTTAATGTCAAATTTGTCTTACGAATGACTAACGAGTATCAAATATCGTACCTATGTTATTTCGACCGTTTCATCACGTTGGTCAATTGTATGCATAAATCCCACTTGTCCAGTGAACCCATAACATTTTCGTTGAGAAATATGTTACACCACATGGTGTACCGTTAGGTTATAAGGCTTCTGACGTAATACTTTCATAGTTTACTTATCAGTTGACCTTTTATTTAGTTAGTTACTACGTATTTCAAAAGATATAAGTATTCATTCTAGAGACTTCAAATATTCACGTCTCAGGGATATAGTATAAAAACAATGTCAAAAATTTATACTGGCCTAAATTTTGATGTCACAAATCTTCTTCAGCTCTAATAGACCTAAAATGTTTTGAACTAGCTACCAATCTTTCTTTATAAAAAAGAATAGCGCTATTGTATCGCTAAATTATTTTTCTAGAGTAACAGAGTAACTGGACACCTAGCATATAGTCGCATATAAATTGTTTAGGCCGACCACAACCCAAAGTACACATGGCTACACTAGTATCCATTATGAAACGTGGCAGCAAGCAATGTTTAGGAACTGCCATGTTATTTCTTCAACAAAGTGATACGTTTATTGGTGTCAGGCTTTAGGGACGGTGTTCGTGTGTAAGGCTAGGCACAGTGGCCCTGAAAACATCGGTCGAATTTTTGGGGTGACCGATATTGAAATCGGTCATGTCTACTGTGAGGAGTTTGTCAAATGTCGGTCGAACAAAAAAAAAAAAAAAAAAAAAAAAAAACTATCGGTCTAAATATTGACCGATTATTACACATACTTTTTTTTTCTTTCTTTCTTTCTTCCTATCTTTTTTTTTTTTTTTTAACTTGGTCATCGACTGTGGTAACTTGGTCATGTCTGGTCACCGGAGAGAGAAAGCTGATATGGCAGGGGATGACCCGGGTCACCACTGTGCATACCCTAATGGGCACAGGTCTCTAACCCCGTCACTCGCATCATAATTTTTTTCTTGCCCGTCACCTGTCTATGAGTACAAATTTTGCTCATGCCCATGCTCGCGAGTACTCATTGCCTACGAGGCTACGTGTAAACGTGGGTTTGTAAAACGTAACATTTACACACTTATATCCGAATATCTGAAAATAATACTTTATTAGAAAGGGCTTAAGTTATGACATATTGATAAACATGCATGTAATTAGTCACTACCCACAGATTATATATTACTGATAACGTTAATACATACAAAAAAGAAAAATATTATTTTTGTGACTCATAAATTATTGTCTAAGACAGTAGTTAGCTGTGCATTAAAATCACAATACTAGGTATGAACGAACTTAGCTTGAAAACTGAGATATTAAATATATATTGATATTTTGATGATTTAAGTTCTTCTAGTCTTGGAACTCGGACGATTAGTATGCTCTGTTTTAATAGGTTTAAGTGAATATTAAATGTATCTAATAATAACTTCACAAATATCTTTTATATAATAAAACAAAACTCCTAGTGGGGACTTTAACATTTCAAAAAAATCAAATCATGCCTTATTAAGTAATAATCAAATTATTATTATTATTATTATTTTCTTAAATATTAAATAAGAAAAGCCTAAATACTTCTAAATTTATCCATATTCTACAAAAAAAGAAAATGTGATTTGTAATCATTCAATAAAAACTTACAAAAATATATGTGTCAAAATATAAAAAATTAAAACTTGAAAACGGTGGAGCAAGTTTTTCAAAGATTTGGGCTAAAACTTAAAATTCAGTATCATTCCCACTAAATATTTGAAGTCCCAACATTCCCAAATTCCTCCTCCATCAATCAAACTCGATCTCTTATCATTCATTCACGCACAATCATTGACGCAAGAACATCTCCAAATCTAATTAATATTAAAACCCACTACATTCGTAAATAACCCTAATTCAATACCTCAATCAAAGTACAATGGTTTTGAAGGTCCTGTTATAATAATTAAAACCCGAAATTAAAAATAATAATTTATTTAAATGATTAGAAAAAACCCCGCGCGTGCACGGGCATTATATCTAGTTTAAGTAATATGATAAATATAAGTTTAATTAAAACAAAATGAGCTCACATGTATTTTGAAAGATATGTCTGTGCTTATTTTATAACGGGTGTGACGGTTTACTTATGACGGGTATACATTACTCACCACCCACTCACTTCCCGTTGGTGAGTTCATTTTTAACCCCAATCCACTAGTGAGTAAAAATTGACAAGGTTACCTGACTAGAGAAAAGTTCAATATAGATCTAATATTTGTCACATATCTAATGAATCAATTTAGGTCATTCATTTTTTTGATTAAAAAAAAAACAACTTTCACTATTTTTTTTTTAAATTAAATATCTCGCAAACCGTTAATCGTTTATGCATATGTTTTGTTTAATGTTTAATTTTCATGCAAAGGAAGTGAACTAAATTTGGGGAGGATTGTTGGAAAATTTAGTGCACTTGAGGGATCAATTCACACCTGGTAATGGGTCAGGAGGTACGGAGTGTACACCCATCAGGCCCATGACTACCCTGACTCTGATAGTAGTTGGGAGTAACTCATCAGAAGGTTTAATCCTTCACAGAGTTACTACTGCTAGTACTTTGTTAGTACTGCTGGAGCAGAGTTACTACTGCTAATACTTTGTTAGTACTGTTGGAGCAGAGTTACTACTGCTAGTACTAAGTTAGTACTGCTAGAGAAAGTTACTAAGTTAGTACTGCTGGGATAAGTATGTAACTACTTTGACCTATTCAAGTGGCAGTTAAAACTGCCTTTATGACCACGTTTAATTGGTCATGTAACCACTATTGGCTATAATGGGGATAAGTATGAGGCGATTAATGGGCCGATTAATCCTCATAATTCCATTTGACTAGCTATGAGTATTCTCTTATAAATAGGAAGATCAAATCATGCATGAGGACTACGAAACAGAGAACATAAACACTTGAAAGCAAAAGGGTTATTGATTAGTGCCTAAATCATTAACATACATTTGGTTTTTTCCCAAGTAGATATTCGTGATACCCAGGCATTAGGGTCGAATAGTTTACTTTGGAAAGTGATAACACGATTCCAAGTGATATCCGGTAACCATTATTGGTACGTAGTTAGGTCATTGATTATCTTCATCCTGTTCTGGGCTCATAACCACCAACATATTTGATGTTGTATCATTAAGTAAACTTTATATTTGATGTTGTATCATTAAGTAAGGCCTGTGTTATAAGGACGGTCCCTATTTAGTTATTCCAACGGGGTTTATGGTACTTTTGTTTTCAGTTTGATGGACATGTGGGGCCAAACACTAGAAAAATCTTTCATTTGACTTTCTTTCACTCGAATAATCATATAAATATTAAAGTACCATCTGCTTTGTCCATCTTTATTTTGTGTGTACTATAGCTTTTAGTTGTTTAAAGTACTATCTTTATTTTGTGTGTACTATTTATTTTGTGTAATATTTTTTTTGTGTAATGGTTATTTTGTGTAATGTTTTTTTGTACACGTTAATGTTAACACATTAAACAACTAAAATGTATTCGTCTGACGTGTTTCTATTTAATTAACATATTAAACAATAACACGTTAACGTTAACATATTAAACAACTACAAAAACAACTGAAAATATAAAGTTTTAATAAAACTTGCAATGTCGAATATTTTAGCAAACTGAAAATACATTAAACGTCGACGAGATTACATTAAACATGAAATTGAACCTACATTAAACGACGACTTAAAAAACAACATACGATTAACATAAACAGCGAACGATTAATGAAAAGTGTCATCTGAATCTGGGTAACCATCATCAGAGTCTTCAGAAGCTGTGTAAATACCGCACTCCCACCTTTTCCTGCGTTCTTCAGCCTCTTTTGCTTCTTGCTCCAAACGAGCCCGCCTCTCTTCTGCTTCTTGATATTCCATTTCCAGCAAGACCTGAATGTCTTCATGATGTTCCATGTCCCACAAGTCCTGCATGTCTTCGTTGGCAACCGGTGGATTGTGCACCTGCATGTGTTGATCTAGTTGGAGAAGTTCTTCATCAGTTATCCCAAACGGTTCATTTTCCGGTGGATTGTTCACCGGAAAATTTTCTGTTTGGAAAACCGGAAAGATATGCTCTGGGGGAGTATGGAATTCTTCAGTTTGTTGAGGTGGGGATGGAAATTGTTGGCCGAAATCCTTTTTGCGAGGCGGAGATGGAAATTGTTGCCCGAAATCCTTTTTGCTAGAAGACATTTTGAGTTAAACAAGATTGGATAGTTTAGCTATGAAATTGTGTGTGATAATGCAAATCAGAAGGATTGTATTTATAGTGGACAATGCACACGTTTTTAATATTTTATTTCTGAATTTGAATTTTTGAATTTTAAAATATCCCGCCCATGTTTGAATTTTTGAATTTTAAAAAATCCCGCCCATGTGGCATACGTTTGAATTTAAAAATATCCCGCCCATGTTTTGAATTTAAACTTTTTTTATTTCGAAATTAAATTTTTTTTTCAAATAATTTTTATTTTTTTAGAATTTTTTTTTTGAAATAATTTTTTTTAGAAAAATATTTTTTTTATTTTTTGTAGAAAAATAATTTTTTTTTATTTCGAAATTAAATTTTTTTTTCCAAAATAATTTTTTTTAGAAAAATATATTTTTTAAAATTTTTTAGATTTTTTTTTTATTTTTTATAACTTTTACAACTTTTTTTTATTTTTTTTAACTTTTACAACCCATTTTTTTATTTTTTATATTTTTACAACTTTTTTTAACGTTCTGTAAAAAAGAGAGGTACAAAACAAAAATTAAATGCTTTGGGTACCACTAATCTTTTTAGCACACGACAAAACAAAAATAAAAAAAATCGGTGTTGTCTCCCATGTGAAGCAAGTAGACAAAATGAAGAAAAAAATGAAGTGATATATTGCATTGAATGGCTAGCAGCGTGGACTCCACCTTCCTAAATTAATTCATTTAGGCGCGTTTGGCTTTTGCCATGCTCCACTCGCGCACCACTATTGTTTCTTCAGCTAACCGTCTTTCGACACGTGGCCTATGAGATGAAAACAAAAGTACAAAAACTGAAAAAAAAAAAAAAAAAAAAAAAAAAAAAAAAAAAAAAAAAAAAAAGTACACCCTCTTAAGGGTTTGGCGTAGCTGGGCATAAACCCCGTTCTTATAACACAGCTTGTATCCTTAAGTAAACTTACACGCTTTGATTAAAGTGAAATAAATGTTTAAGTTTTTTTTTTTTCGAACGACGGCTTTTATTGAAAACTAGCAAAAGCTAGAAGAGAAGATTACAAAGAAGTAATAGAAGTTAAAGGGTTTTTTTAACCAATCTATCCAACTAAACTTAAGCTTAGCATTTCTAGAATAAATCCATATGAAAGATTGAGAGATAATAAAGTCCACAAAAGACGGGCTTTATATGAAGCATATAAAAACGACATCCTTTAAACAAGAGGTTCCACCTTTAACTTACGGGCGTGTTTGGTAAAAGTAATAGTGAGTAGTAGCAGTGAGCTGTGAGCAGTAGCCACAGCTCATAGCTTGTTAAAGAAGAATTAGAAAAATGAGCATTCCTAAAAAATAACAAAGTTCACCGCTCCTTTGCCAAACGAAGAATAAAAATCAAAAAGCTCATTGCTCACCACTCATCGTCCCAAAAAGCTTCAAAAAGCTCGCATACATGTCATGCTAATCTTGTTTAAATAGTATTATCATTAGCCTATAATATGTACCGTAACAAACTTGACTTTGTCACAAACACTATAGCACTTCACAAATTACAACTGATTGGATCAGTAGGCATATCCAAAGCATTAGCTTCCTTTTAACTTCATATCACTATCATTTTTCCACACCATTAGCTTATCCTGAGTTAGCAATTTTTCTTTGATAGCCAACCAAACAGACTACACAAAACACAGTGAACTTATTCGTTAAAATCGACACACTTTCCAAATGAACGCATTCCCCACGCTTCACTTGATCCTTAGTTGTAGTCGCTATGTTAACTATGTTAAAAAATTGAATCAAACACCAACACAAAAGATGGTCCTCATTCAAGGATGACATTTCTAATCACAATGTTCATCATACATATTAATCTAGAACATAAATAATAATATTTCAGATTTATCTAGGAATTCACCAAGCAGCATCACAACTCGACATTTTGCACTTATGCACACATGCTGCTTGTGCCAATGGAACTACAATAGCACTCAAATTATCAGTACTACCCATCTCTGATGCAGCCCTCACAACATAGCGTGCCAACGCCAACGACAACGACTCTAAACTTGGACAGTTTAGGTCATATGAGCATCCGATTGTTTCTTGAAAATTCGCATATTCAACAAGTTGACAAACCTTTTCTGGAGTTAAACTCTCAAAAATACCAGTACTTGCAACCACTAAATATCGATCTTTAGCAGTTATGTTTCTCCAACCTACCATTTTTAGATCCACACTCGTCCAAACCCTGTCAAAGAATAAAAAATATGCTGACACATTCATCAAATTCTTTTGCAAAGTTTCAATCTGCAGGTTCCTTAACTATAAAAACGTTAAACAAAGCAGCTGAACTGTATAAATGCTAAAAAAAGTAAAAAATAATAGAACCACCGAGAAGATGATCTGTATTTACTTAGCGGTTTGAACATAACAACGTAACTTTAGCGTACTTAGTTGAAACACATTTCTTTCCGTAAAAAAAAAATCCCCAAGGGAACCCTGACAGGGGATTAGGGTTCACTTTAACTCTATAACGAAGTTTCTTTTGAAGTAGTTATAGTGCAACTTATCATGAGAGCCTGACCAAGGCAATGTATCTAGAAATTAAGAATAAACACGTGTCTACAGTTTGATTGCATACTCTGATGTTTTTGTAGTTACAGAATATTTCCATGAAATATATGGATTTTTTTTCCTATATGAATCTGATTCAGTTTAGAAGTTTTAACATGACAACATAATCTTGAAACCATAGTGACTTACTTTATCGATTTAGCATCACCAATGACTCGAGATACAGGTAGTTTGCCTTTGACTCGTGGCGCATCACTATGATTATGATAACTGGTCAATTCATCTGCAAAACCTGCAGTTTTCATCCCATTAATGATATAGAAAATCGGATTTGATGAAGATGTATTTTGATACCTCAACTTCTCAAATTATTTCCAAAATTATACCTGCACATAAGATGACTTTGGAATTGCCTACATTGGCAACCAGAAATTCTTCATTGTTTAACATAAGAACAACACTGGCCGTTGATCCAGCATTACAAGGTTTTTTAATCAACGATGTCTGCAATTTTTGTAAAATCGATGAAGATAAGATTACGGGTGGTAAATATAAGTAACTCTTAAAGCAACGTATCGTATACTTGCCAATGAAAATTCCCAATCAATAACTCGAATTGCTTCCAATAATGATAATTCCAAGATTTTACGTAATGATTCAGCATCCTTGATATACTGTGAGCATGAGCGAAACCTACAAGAAAATTAAAGAACCAAGTTGGGTAGCCATAACTTTTATAGAAATCATATCTATGATTTATAAAAGCTAGCTCATGAAATACTCGATATGGTTAATGCTTTATCGACTCAATGTTGCCCAAAGTATACTTTTTATTCATGAAATAAAGATTTTAGTTGTAATAATATAGATGAGTAAATGACAGAAGTCGTCCACGTGGTTTGGTAAAAATACCGGTGGTTTGGTAAAAATACCGGAAATCGTTCTTAGTTTCAACAGGTAGCTTTTCGTAGATAATAACAAACAACAGGTAAAATTAATGTCATTTTCACTATAGTTTCAACAGGTAGCTTTTTGTATCTAATAAGTAATTATTACGAAAATTGTTTTGGGTCATCCCAAACCACTCCGTTACCAACTGGTCTGACCCCTAATAGATATTGCTACCTGTAATACAGTCCCTTAGTGCGACTTACCCTTCTTTGGTCATGTGTAAATCATCTTTATTGTCAAAATCTGTTGCTTTATGGAAAGCGTCCATGACAACGTAATTAAGAAATTTATCTACCAATTGTTGTTTAACCGTTTCACTAGCTTCTGCTCCCCCATGACCATCGAGTACTGCAAATAGATCGACCTTAGCTCCTTTCTTCCCATATTTTTCTGCATTTAGCAATTGGTTATCTGACTTTTCTATTCTTTAAGTTGCAACAATCACTTTGGTAAACGCACATCTAATGATATAAACTCATTTTTTGTGATCCAATAAGTCAAATTTATGAAGGTACAAACATACTTATCATAAACTGTTTGTTTAATATATTCAAAAACTATTTAACACCAACACATTTGACTTACAAATGTCAAATTAGCAATAATGAAGTAATTAAAGGAAGAAAAAAAATGAACCTAAAACAACTTTTACCGAGTAAAGGGAACCACATATTGAGATTGCAAATAACACGGTCCTCTTGATAGTTTTTATGCCCTTGAACACTCACAAATGGACATTCTTGAATCGATTTTTTGATACTTTCAACTTCTAAGCCCCATCGACCACGACATTGAACTGTCTCAATGGCAGCCTGAAAGTCCTTAAAGACATACGCAGTACTGGTGCATACACAGAGAAGTAAAACTGAGGCTGCTAAGAATTCAATCTTGAATTTACCCATAATGAATTTGGGAGTAATGTTGCTGCTACCCACATGATGGAACTATATGGAATAATTTGAGTTCTAGTTATGGTAAGATGTGGATTTCAATGACTTTCTGAACTTTTACTAGTTTTGGGGGAGTCTGGCTGGCATTGCATCATGTAACTTTTTCTTTTAAAAAAGGTGAACATATCAAGTTAAGTAAGTGAATGTTTTAAATTTTAAAACTATTCAAAGTTGAGGTAATCTTATGCGGCCGATGGGCATTCATCCAATTTGATCCACCAAAGGTGGATATGGACGGTGAGTATCGGATATGGATATTTTTTAAGTTTCGAAACTGTTCAAAGTTGATCTTTTTTACTATAGCCTTTCCAGTTTTTGGCTTTCATGTCTAAGTGTTCATAGATAATGAAACTATGTTCAAAAGAAAGTCCTCGTTTAACTACCAACTCCCCACGTCAACCTGCCCGATCCTCAAATTTCTCTTGCTCCTTAGTCTTGATCACAATTAAACTCTATTAGAAAACTGAATCAAAAATTAACACACAAGACAGTCCTCTTTCAAGGATGACATTTCTAATCATAATTAATGTTCATCATACATAATCTAAAATATATGTTTTTGCAGATTTATCTGGAATTTCACCAAGCATCATCACAAGTCGTCATTGTGCACTTTTGCATCACAAGCTGCTTGTGCCAATGGAACTACAATAGCACTCAAGTCTTCAGTACTACCCTTCTTTCTTGCAGCGCTCACAACGTAGTGTGTCAATGCTATCCATTCGATAATGGGACAGTCGTCGTATGGGCCTTCAATTTCTTCAACATTTGCATCTTCAACAAGTCGACAAACATTTTCTGGAGTTAAACTCTCAAAGATACCAGTACTTGCAACCACCAAAAATCGATCTTTAGCAGTTATGTTTCTCCAACCTACCATTTCTGGTTCCACAGTCACACCAAACCTAATAAAGGATAAAAATATGCTTACAAACCAAATACTGTATCGATGATTTATATTTGTTTAGTGGTTAGAACACAATAACATAGATTTAGCATACTTAGATGAAACCCATTTTTTTTGCCCCTCATAAGTGTCATAAAACAAAATAAACAAAAATATTGAATATAACACAAACACAAGATATCCTTAAGGCCCAAGGGGACCATGGTATGTTAAGAATAAAGTCACTAATTTTGTACACAATCATTGCCAATTCTTAATAATAAACCCGACCCGTGGTGAGAACGACGAAGGCAATATATCTTGAAATTAAGTAAAAACGACGAAAAAGGCAACTCAAAATATCGTGAAAAATTGGAGAATTGGTGTGTACATTATGAATTGCATGATTCACGGAGTAATATAATAAACATGTCTGTATAGTTTGAATGCCTACTCTAACGTATTTGTAGCTAAGGTTTCCATATAAAAATCGGATTCAGTTTGATATTTTTAACATCACAATATAATCTTGAAACTATATTGAGTTACTTTTTCAAGGAAGCATCACCAATGGCTTGAGAACGAGCTTGTATGCCGTTGACTCACGGCACGTCACTAACACGAACAAAATCACCAGCCCGTTCTATTCGTGATACTTCATAATCTCTATCTGGATGATAATCACTAGTCAATTCTTCAGCATATCCTGCAGTTTTCAAGCAAGTCAACCCCCTTGACTTCAAAACTACTCAAATGTGTCGAAGATTTCATCCACTTAATGCTAATAAATTATCAGATTTGAAGAAGCATGTAAGATGGTATATTTTGATACATCGACTTCTTACCTTTTTTGTCCAAATATTATATTATTACTTTAGATTATCCGAAAAAACAATTACTAAAATAAATGTAATATTACCCGTAGTTGTGATTATACCTGCACATAAGATGACTTTGGAATTGCCTACATTGGCAACCAGCAATTCTTTATGGTTCAGCCTAAGGACAACACTGGCTGTTGATCCCGCATTATTACTATTATGCAACGATTCCTGCAATTTTTATGACAATTGACAAAGATAAGATCACGGGTAATAATCTGAAGAAAATATTGAAGCAACTGATTGTTCACTTGCCACTGAAAAATCTGTATCAATATCTTCAATTGTACTCAACAACCCTTCTTTTAAGATCTTACGTAAAGATTCTTCATCCTTGATGGGTTGAAAACATGAACGGACCCTAAACCACTATCAAGGAAGCAAGTTGGTTAGCCGTAACTTCATTAGAAATCATATCTATGATTTATATAAGCCAGATCATGAAATGATCGATATGTATGTGACTCAACGTTGCCCAAAGTGTTTTTTTATTTTTTATTTTTTATGCATACACCCTCCTAAACTGTCTTATTTAAATGATTAAGATTTTTTTTGTAGTATAATAGATGAGTAAATGATAGAAGTCATCCAAGGGGTTTGCTGAAAATATCGGAAATTATCCTTCATTGTACTACTTCCTTGAATGGTCCCTAATTGCATTATTTGCATTCTTTTTCGTCCCCTGGTTCATTATCTTTCACTTTTAGAGACCAAAAGTAGAATTTCTTGCATACTTTAGGACCAAAAGTGAGAACGAGCAATGCAAATTAGGAACCATTCATGTAAATAGCATTGAGCGTTGGTGATTCTAGTTGTTTTCACCAAACCATAGGTACAATAGCGGGTCATGAGGCCAACTTGAAATACAATCCCTTAGTTTAACTTACCCTTCTTCTGTCATGATTATATCATTTTGACTGTCAAAATCTGAAACTTTATGGAAAGCGTCAATGAAAGTGTAAACAAGAAGCTTATCTAGCAATATTTTTTAAGCGTCTCACTGACTTTTGTTCCTCCATGACCATCAAATACTGCAAATAGATCGACTGTAGCCGCATTCTTCCCATCTTTTTCTGCACCAGGCAATTGGTTATATTATATTTTGATTACACAAGCCGCAATAATCACTTTGTAAACACAGTTAGCTATATAAACTCATGCTCATTTTCATTTTCTGTGATCTTCATAAGGCAAAATTCATAGATTTTGAAAGTCAAAATTCGAAGTCGTCTCTCGTCTTTTTTGCTTAAAATAACTATCAAAATAACGGTTAAACCCCCTAGACTTGTTTTTCAACAAGTTAAGGAAACCGAAATCAGTAAGAAAAAGAATTTAGGGGGTTAAATGGCGAAAAAAGTGAAAAAGGATTGTAATTCAAACTTATAGAAGTCAAAATGGGCAATTTAGGGGGTTAAATTATAAGTAGGTACCAACATACTTATCAAAAAGTGTTTCTTTTGCCCTAAACTAAGCAGATAAGGGAAGCAGTTTGTTTTATCCAAACACTGAAAACTAGCAACAATCAAGTCAACAAAAAAAGTAAAAAATAAAATAACAATAAATAAATAAATAAAAATTACCAAGTAAAGGGAAAGGTATATTAAACTTGCAAATAGCACGGTCCTCTTGATGACTCTTATGCCCTTGAACACTCACAGATGGACAATCTTCAGCTGATTCTTTTAGTCTTTTGGCCACCCAACTCCAATGATCAACACACTGGTATGACTCACGAACAGCGCGAGAGCTCTTAAATTTGTATTTAGCATTGGTGCATACACAGAGAAGTAATACCGAGGCTGCTAAGAAAACAATCTTGAATCTACCCATAATATTGAATTTGGGAGTAATGTTACTGCTGCCCACATTATGAAACTATATGCAATAATTTGAGTTCTAACTATGGTAAGATGTGGATTTCAATGACTTTCTGAACTTTTACTAATTTTGGGGGGAGTTTGGCTGGCATTGCATCATGTAACTTCTTTTTCTTTATTCTTTATAAAAAGATGAACATATCATGTTAAGCAAAAAATTATTTACAAGTTTCAAAACTATTCTGAGTTGAAATATAATCTTCAAGTTTTAGTATTCTTAGTTAATGAAATTCATTTATGATTTACTAATAAGTTTTGGATGATTAGTTATGATGTTCAAAAAACAGTACTCGTTTAGAGACGACACATTTCTTGTCAAGATATCTGATAAGTTAACCAACTAATCTCATAATGTTAGCATACATTCTTTAGTAATTTTTTTTTTGTAAAATTTATCTAGTATTCCCCAAGCAGTATTACAGCTCATCCTTGCCCACCATTGTCTGATCACTAGCTGCTTGTACCAATGGAACTACAATAACACTCAAATTATCAGTACTACCCTTCTCTAATGCAGTCTTCACAATGTAGTGCGGCAATGAATACAAGGGTAAAAAAGGAACTTTGTCATATGGCTTTACATTTTCTTTAACATTTGCATCTTCAATAAGTTGACAAACATTTTCAGGTGTCAAACTCTCAAATATACCATCACTCGCAACCACTAAATATCGATCTTTCACAGTTATGTTTCTCCAACCTACCATTTCTGGTTCCGCAATAACACCATACCTATCAAAGAATAAGAACAGGGAAAATGCTTACATATGACCCAAAGTTATTCAGAGTTTTTATTAGCTACCCTCAACTATAAAATACATCAACCAAATGGGCAAAGTAACTATGACCTAGCGGTACTACGGTGTTACTTCCCAAAGGGGTTGAGATCATGTCCAGGACATAGTTGATAAAAACGTCAAATAAGGCCACTCAAATACATAATTAGGTTCATTTATACTGAATCCAGCCAAAGTTTCCAAAATATATAATACTATCCATGATTTATATTTGTTCAGTGGTTAAAACATTACATACTTTGATTGATGGTCGGTGACAGTAAGGGAGTTGAAGTTGTAGTGTTAGCAATCACTTTATGTTAAATATGAAGTGATGGTCATTTGGCATTTTGATTTAATGTGTCATGTACAATATGTATTAATCATTGTGGGCTTGTAGCATTAGAGTTATTAGTATAATCATATATGTGTAATGTAATACTAGCCCACATACATAGTCTATTTTAGAGCCCATTCCAAGGCCCATTTGGAATTGGCTGTGTTATCATAAAACCACACACACACACTGCATTATTGGTGTGTGTCTCATTTTCAACATAACAGAAGAGTGTGTGTGTGAAAGAAAGGCAGCCAAATCAAAAGAAGAAGAATAGGTGGGAGTGTGTAACCTTATTGTATTGTTGTTTGTTTCCTTTTCTCTAAAGCTAATAAACACCAAGTTAATGTATGATCCACACTTCCTCTTCTTGTTCTTGTGTTGAGAATCAAATAGTGTATGTTGTGTTTGGTTAGGATAGTTTTTGTGTTGTAACAAGTGGTATCATGAGCAAATACAAAATTTAAAGATCTAGGCGAAGTTACTGTTCATCAGACACCCCATTTTCGAGTTTTTGTGTTTCTGAGTTACCTGATCGAACGACACAGACGAGCAAGCTGTCGAAGGACCATATCTATCGAACGACATCAGTATCGAACAAGCATCAGTATCGAACGACAACAACTGTTTCTATCGAACGAGCCAAAGTATCGAACGACCAACTTCTATCGAACGAGCAACCATCTAGCAACCAACTTCATCTTATCGAACGTGCAACATCATCGAACGAGAACATCTATCGATCGAGCAAGCTTATCGAACGACAAATTTTATCGAACGACAACATTTATCGAACGACAAAAATTATCGAACGACAAATTCTGTCGAACGACAAGTTTATCGAACGAGGCTTAGTCTTGTCGAACGAGGGTTTGTCGAACGAACATTGAGTCGAACGAGGGTTTGTCGAACGAACATTGAGTCGAACGAGGGATGAGTCGAACGAGCTGTTAGTCGAACGACTCATTTGATCGATCGAGTGATTTAGTCGAACGAGAGGTTAGTCGAACGAGCAGTTGATCGAACAACCGTTGATCGAACCACAACGTTGATCGAACGACTTCACTTGATCGAACCAAGTAATATAGTCGAAGCAGTAAGCTAGTCGAACAAAAGTGACCCAGTCGAAGCAACTTACTCTAGTTGAACAAGTTTGATCTTGTCGAGCCATATATCTAGTCGAACCAACTTTTTAGTCGAAGCAAAACTTGATCGAAACAACCTCACCTCATCGAACCACTTTCTCTAGTCAAACCAGAAACTTAGACGTGCAACTTTTCCATAGTTGAATTTCTTCATAAAGTGAGTTTGTTGAGTTTGTGTTTTCTTTTATAGTGAAGTTGATAATAGCCTCAATATATTGAGTGAAGTTGAAGGACAAGTCTACTTTATAATAGTATCAATATTGAACGTGTCAACTTTATATTGAAGTTCATATTGAGTAGCCTTTTTGACCAATATAATATCCTTCATTGACGTGTATTTATCAACTTCAGTATCACGTGAAGTTAGCTTTTGACGTGTATTCCGTATCACGTGGTTGCTTAAATATTATAAAGGATTCTATTTCATTAAATTTATCAACTTTTCAAATATATAAACTTTGTGTTATCAACTTTTTCTCAACGACTCTTCAAGGACAACGACAAAGGACTTAAATCAAATATAACTCGTGAACCGTAACCAACCTTATCCTAGTTCTTTAACCGATCCAATACCATCTTAACCATACAAACATCAACAATGACTACTCAACAAGACATTCATGCCGCTGGTGCTGAAAACCGTCCTCCAATGCTAGAAAAAGGTAGTTATCTTCCATGGACGAGTCGTATGAAAAGATACATGAAAACCAAGCCTCAAGGTCAAGGTAGACTCCTGATCAAATCCATAGAGGAAGGTCCATTCAAGCCTCGTCAGATTCAAGTCACAGCTGGGAATCCTGATGCAACACCTCCAATTAAAGCAACCTTCCGGACTCAAACGGAAGATGAATACACATTGGCAGAATGGAAGCAAATTGAAGCAGATGACATGGCAATGCATTTAATTCAACTCGGGTTGCCACAAGAAATATTTTGTGCCGTAGATAGTTGTGAAACTGCCTATGAAATGTGGGATCGAGTTAGACGGCTTTGCTATGGTACAGAAATTGGCAAACAAGACATGGAAAACAAGCTTCTGACTGAATGGGAGAAGTTCACATCCACACCAACTGAACAGATTGAATCTTTCTACACACGGTTTTGTACTCTAATGAATGAGTTGATCAGACACAATTTGGCACCTAAACAAATTGTTCAGAACATCAAGTTCATCAACAACCTTCCAGAGGAATGGGGACGATATGTCACTATTGTCAACCAAACAAAGAACCTTCACGAGGTGAACTATGATCAGCTCTATGACTTCCTAAAACAAAACCAAGCAGAGGCGAACGAAGTCAGAAAAGAGAAACAAGCAAAACAACAAGATCCTCTTGCACTCATAGTCCAATCACCTACACCTGCAACAGTTAATACACAACCCTCATCATCTTCATCTCAGCAATTCATGCAACAACAGTATATTCCACAGTCACCATTCTACTCACAACAACAACATGTAATCCCACAACAACAATACCCACAACACCCAGATCAAGACGATCAGGATGAGTCAACTGCTGCTTTGACTCAAGCATTTGCTTACCTAACAAAAGCATTCCAAGGACGCTACTCCACACCTACCAACAACAATCAACGAATCTCATCGAACACTCGCAACAAGCAGATTGCACAGCCGAGTTTCAACATGGGACAACAAGGACAGATGGTTGGGGGATATGGGAATCAGCAGGGATATGCTCCAAGATATCAGATGGGTAATCAGAATGCAGGGCAGTATGTTGGTAATCAGATAGGTCAGTATGCAGGGAATCAGATGGGTACAGCTGTTGGTAATCAAAGGGTACAGAATGCTGGAAATCAGTTTGGGAATGTTGCTCAGGGAGCTGGGAATAGACAACAGGGTAATTTGATGAAGTGCTTCAACTGTCAGGGTGTTGGTCATATGGCTAGGAACTGTCCAGATAAGCCGAAAAAGAGGGATCCAGCTTACTTGCAGAAAGCATTATTGTTGGCACAGAAGGAAACGGCTGGGTTACAGTTGAGTGCTGAAGAGAATGACTTCATGGCTCTTATGGATGATGCAGAAGATCTTGAAGACATCGATGCAAACTGCATTTTTATGGCTAATCTTCAGGAGGCAAAGTACGACACGGACTCAGAAGCACCTCCTGCTTTTGACACTAATGCGGTTTCTGAGGTACAACCATATGCTACATGTCACAATAATGAAATGTTTGATATGTCACCTCAAAATGAACAGTATCCTGAGACTCCTAATCTCATTTACGATACATATATGGACGAACCAAGTTGTAGCAATACTAATTTGGTAACTTCAGATATGGATCCTAATGATGAATTCGAGTCACAGCATACTGATAATGATGAGGAAACACGTGCTATGTTTGAATCATTATTGCAAAATTGTAGTATTGAAATTGAGAAAGTTAAAACGGTCAATCGCGAGGTTAAGGCAGCAAATGAAAAATTGACCACTGAGCTTGAGAGTTATAAGGAAAATGCAAAAGCTTTTGATTTTCACAACAAACGTCAGTCAGATCTTGAGGTTAGCTTAAGAGATTCAGAGTTAAGAGAGAAACATTTGCAAATAAAATTTGACACTCTCGATGTTAATTTGAATTTGCAAATCAAATCTCTTAACAAAGAAATTTCTGAACTAACCAACCAGCTTTCAAAACAAAAATCAACTTATTCCAATCTTGAAAAAGAAAAGAAGGAGTTGAATGAAAGGTTTTCAAAACGTGAAAAAGATCTTCAAAAAGAGATCACTGACAAAAAGGAAACCATTGCAAAGTTGGAAGATTTACTTGTAAAAACGGGTCATTCTGCACAAACAGTTAACTTGTTAATAAACGATCCAAACCCGATTTTACATACAATGAAGAAAGTGGCTATCGGTTATGAAAATCCTTATTATCTCAAGAAAGCTCAGAAAGAACAGAATGTGTTATATGATGGTACTCTTATAAATGATAAACATGATCCTATAGAGGTTCATGATTCTGATGAAACGATTGAGCTTGCTCAGGAGAGTAGAATTAAAATGAGACACATGAACCCAGAAATAAAACCCATTGACTATAATGAAGCTAACAAACTTGCTGGGGTTCATCTTGTTCAAAAGAAGTCACCTCTGTTTTTTCAAAAACCAGTGGTTTTCACAAAACAAAAAGCTGTCTCAAATCATCTGTCTAACATCGAACAACTGGCATCTAAAAACACTTGTGAAACAAGTGCAGCTAGACTATATTTGGTTGATCTTAAACAGAGAATTGAAACACTTCAAAGTATTGTGACATCCAAAACAAACAATCAAAAAATGGAATGGTTTTCAAGTTTTCAAAATGACCTGAAAGAGATGTTCGAAAATGAAATCAATCCACATATTGATGCAATCTATGCGGTTGTTCAAAATGTGGAACATAATCTTTTGAAAGAGTCAGCAGAATTCGTTATGGACCACAAATCCATAGTGAATGAAGCTAATGAATACTTGGAACGCATAACGATTTTGGAAAAACAAAATGACTCTCTCTCCTTCGAAGCTCTATCGACCGATATCATGTCTATTATTATCCAAACATATTCTGTTGAGGATGATGAAACACTTCGAGCTGAGACTTCTCAAATTGTTGAAAAATATGAAAAGGCGCTTTTGAAACTTGAAAAACAAAATTGCACATATTTTAAACAACTTGATACAAAAAAGGAAGAATGCAAGTATGACAAATTGTCGTATGAGCGCTCTTACAAAAATATGCAAGATCAAATCAATCTTTTGAAGTCTCAACTTGAAAGTCAAAAAGGGAAGGGTGAGGAAACCACGGGTATTGCACCATTAACCCCCTTGTCTAATGAAAAACAAAAAGAGAAAGCTGTTGTCGAAACATCGAATGTTATAGCACCTGGCCTTTATAGGATTAGTCCCACTACTACGTCTGCCTCTACATCTAAAACATATAGGGCGATAGACAAAAGTAAGAAAGATACTCCAAATGAGTCTAGGAATGCTACTACAACATCTAAGGACAACAACAAAAATTCTAATGAGTGTGCCTTACCTTCTACAGGAATAGAAAGCAACTCTAGGAGCAAAAGACAGTCTAGGCGCAATAACAAGAAACCTAGTGTCTCGCCTGTTTCTGAGAGTGCATGCAAGAAAGTTGAAGAACACCCTAGGAATTTACCGCTTTCCAAGAAGAAACATGTATCATCTAGTTGTAATGATAAGACTCCTGTTTCTAATGCATGTAATGATTCTGATTGTTTAATGCAAAAGAAAACTTTGTCTGCAAATGCTTGTGATGATAATGTTTCTAATGATGAGAAAAAGAATGATATGCCTGAACAGAAAAAGGTTCCTTTAGTAACTAAGGCTAAGTCTAGATATATTCGAAGACTTATTGCAAATGCTAGGAATACCACTAGCAGCCTATTGCCTAAGGATCACTCTAAGTTTTGTGCATGGAAACCAACGGGTAGAATGTTTACACTTAAGAATGGCACATTAGAAATAGTTCCCAATGAATCTAAGGAAACCAGTTCTAAGTGTAATTCACCTGTTTCATCTAACCCACTGGAACCAAATGTTAAACGGTTTCCATATACAAAATCCTCTGTTCTTTGCAGGTCATTGAAATTTGTCTTTGGATCGTCGACTCGGGTTGTTCCAAGCACATGACCGGGAATCTGAAGCTGCTGATCAATTTTGTGTGGCAGTTCATGGGGACTGTACGGTTTGGGAATGATCATGTTGCAGCTATTCTGGGTTATGGTGATCTTCGGTTTGGGAATTACTTGATCACTCGGGTTTACTATGTCGAAGGGTTGGGACACAATCTGTTCTCAGTCGGACAGTTTTGTGATGCTGATTTAGAGGTTGCTTTTAGGAGAAACACTTGTTTTGTCAGGAATTTGGTGGGGAATGATCTTTTAATTGGGAATCGTGGCACCAATCTCTATGCAATTGACATAAACCAAATGGCCTCTTCATCTCCTATTTGTCTCATGACCAGGGCAGGCGAAACAAAATCCTGGTTGTGGCATAGACGTTTGTCCCATCTGAACTTTGACACGATCAACAAGCTTGCCAAAGACGACATCGTCTCCGGTCTTCCGAAATTTAAATACACCAAAGAACACCTATGTCCATCATGTGAGCAAGGAAAGAGCAAAAGGGCAACATATAAACCTAAACCCGTACCTAGTTCGGTTGATAGGTTGCATTTGTTGCACATGGACTTATGTGGCCCGATGAGAGTTCAAAGCATAAATGGGAAAAAGTATATTCTTGTAATTGTTGACGACTATTCAAGATATACATGGGTAAAGTTCTTGAGATCAAAAGATGAAGCACCAAGCACCATCATCACCTTTCTGAAGCGGATTCAAGTTCTACTTCAAGCTCCAGTTAGGATAGTCAGAACGGATAATGGCACGAAATTTGTCAATCAGGAGTTAAGATCATTCTTTGAAGAAACTGGTATTACTCACCAGACATCCGCTGTTAGAACTCCACAGCAGAATGGCGTAGTTGAAAGAAGGAATCGAACCCTTGTCGAAGCTGCTAGCACTATGCTGATCTATTCCAGTGCTCCGTTATTCCTATGGGCTGATGCTGTTTCTACTGCTTGTTTTACTCAAAACCGATCCCTAATCCATCCAAGATTCAATAAAACCCCATATGAACTTGTCAACAACCGAAAACCGGATATTTCTTATCTTCATGTATTTGGCGCTTTATGCTATCCAACAAATGACAGGGAAGATCTGGGAAAGTTGAAGGCTAAGGGTGATATTGGAATCTTCATTGGTTATTCTGAAAACTCGAGGGCATTCAGGGTGTATAACAGGAGAACGAAAAAGATAATGGAGACGATGAATGTGAAGTTTGATGAAATTTCACAAATGGCTTCTGAGAGACTCACTCTAGAACCCGCGCTTAACCCAATGGTTTCTAATCATACCGGATTAGGACCCGCACCTCAAAGTCAAACTTCTGGACATATCAGTTCAGGACTCGTACAACAAGGCGCTCAATCAATTCCATTGGATAAACCATCAACTCAAGAACTGGATAAATTTTTCGAGTTTATGTATGATGAGTCCTATGGTGGCGCTTCGACGAATGCATCTAACCAACATTCCGCTGCAACCACTCAAAATCAACAACCACCACCACCACCAAATCAAGATGCATCTACAACATTCGAAGCTGGCGCACCAACTCCTTCAACATCAACATCATCTATATCTACTCATCCAACTCCAAGAATTGAGTCTGTTTTACCAAGAATTGATGAGCAAGAAAGAAACATTGCTGTGTTAGAAGACGAAACATTTGAAAACCCATTTGGAACAGATTCTCCTGAATCATCTTCTGGGTTACATGAACCATCTAGCACACATTTAAGACCACGGTATCCTTCGACGCTACAGTGGACAAAAGACCATCCGATCGAACAGGTTATTGGTGATCCCTCAAGGCCTATTCAGACGAGAAAACAGCTAAACACCGATTGCGACATGTGCATCTATGTCTGCTCAGTCAGTCTCATAGAACCTAAGAACATTCGGGAAGCAATGACAGATAATGCCTGGATTGAAGCGATGCAGGAAGAACTTCTTCAATTTCAAATCCATGACACCTGGGATTTAGTTCCGAGACCAATTGACAAACTAGTCATTGATCTTAAGTGGTTATGGAAAAACAAAAAAGATGAAGAGATGACTGTAATTCGCAACAAAGCTCGTCTAGTGGCAAAGGGATACAGACAAGAAGAAGGGATAGATTTTGAAGAGTCATTCGCACCAGTTGCAAGGCTTGAAGCAGTCAGGATTTTCTTAGCATATGCGGCTCACAAGAACATCACGGTTTATCAGATGGACATCAAGACAGCTTTCTTGAATGGAACTCTGAAAGAAGAAGTGTACGTGAGTCAGCCAGACGGATTCGTTGACAAAGATCATCCGGAATACGTCTACAAGCTAAAGAAAGCAATCTATGGTTTGAAACAAGCCCCACGGGCGTGGTATGACGAATTATCATCATTCTTGTTGTCAAATAATTTCACCAAAGGAACAATTGATCCGACCTTGTTTACAAGAAAATTCAAAAATGATATTTTGATTGTTCAGATTTACGTGGACGACATAATTTTTGGGTCCACTAATTCGAAACATTCAAAGCATTTTGAAAATCTCATGAAAAGCAAATTCGAAATGTCCATGATGGGTGAATTAAAATTCTTTTTAGGTTTACAAATTCATCAATCCCCACGTGGAATTTTTCTTAATCAGGCTAAATATACAATTGAGATTTTGAAAAAACATGGAATGGAAAATTGTGACTCTGTTGGTATACCAATGGTCACTTCACCCAAAATAGGCGCTGACTTATATGGGAAACCCATGGATCCAAAGAAATATCGGAGCATGATTGGGTCTCTCATGTACTTAACTGCAAGCCGACCCGATATACATTTTGCTGTTTGTTTACTTGCACGGTTTCAGGCAAGGCCTACCGAACTTCACCTCCAAGAGGTTAAACGGATCTTTAGATACCTACGAAGAACCATTAACATGGGACTTTGGTATCCAAAGGATTCGGAGTTTACACTAATAGCATTTTCAGATGCCGATCATGCTGGATGTCAAGTTACAGCGAAAAGTACATTAGGCGGAGCACAATTTTTGGGAGAAAAGCTAGTAGGCTGGTCATCAAGGAAACAAGACTGTACTGCTTTATCAACAGCAGAAGCCGAGTATGTGTCTCTATCTGCGTGTTGTGCTCAAGTTCTTTGGATGAGAACACAACTCACAGATTATGGTTTCTCTTTCGAACGCATACCTTTGTATTGCGATTCAAAAAGTGCCATAGCCATCTCGTGCAATCCAGTGCAACATTCGAAGACCAAGCATATTAGAGTCCGCTATCACTTCATAAAGGAACACGTTGAAGAGGGTACTGTTGAATTATTCTTCGTGAAGACTGAATACCAACTCGCCGATCTATTTACTAAAGCCCTCCCAAAAGAGCGGTTTGAAAACTTAGTTCGTCGAATTGGAATGCGAAGCCTAACTCCCGGAGAGTTAGAAAGTCTTCTCGAATCTACTTGATTTCTATCAACTAGCTTCGCATGAAAATATTTTTGTAAATATATACTTGTAAAAATCTATACTGTAAATATAGAAAATTTCAAAAAGCCATAAAAATATAAAACCAACAAAAACAAAAAAATAGAAAACCATCAAAAACCAAAAATATTCTTCTCACGACATGTCTCTCGTCTAATCAATATTCTGTACGTACTTAGAAATGTCATTCAACAATGATACGGGTGTTTACAGATGCTTGAGCGAGAGTTATTTTTTATGTTTTCCTAAAACATGTCGTTTCTTAAATTTCTTCATAAAGGCTTTCGTGCATTTCAGTACGAAACCCGCGCTACATTGAATGACTTCTGATTATTTCTGATCAGAACTCGCAATGTTAATGGCAAAAAGCTAAAACCCGTGAGCACTTAATCAAAATTGTTTCAAAAGATTTTTCAAAGTCTTTTTATAAATTTTGTGCTCACAACAACTCCCTCAAAGACCCCTAACTGCTTCTAAACTCAATTGTTTAACCATTTGCTCTAATTAAGGGGGAGTATAAAAAGAAAAAGTTCCGTTTTTCATGCTAAAATCAGTCCGTCTCTCCACAAAAAGTTTCATTTTAATCAACTGTTTTCAAAATACCACTTCATGCTATTTTTGAGGGGGAGATTAAGTGTTTATTAGATATAAGGGGGAGAGGACGTGATTAAAATGTGATCTAAAAGAAGTCTTGTCATTTGAATCTCAAAACGAGTTCCTCAAAAAGACTCAGCATGAACCCTCGAATTGACGAAACTAAATGTCCGTTCTCGAAAAGACATGTCCTGGACGGGTAATAATTTCAAGCTGGTTTACCAGTGATGTAAGCGTGTCTCGCAAAGGACTTGTCTGAGTAGAATGTACCAATTCGAGAGATGATCATTGAATATGGCCAGGACGGGTAATAATTTCAAGCTAGTCTAACTAGTGATGTAAGCGTGTCTCGCGAAGGTCATGTTCATTGAAAATCGATCATTTCAAATGTGCGAACTCTACCCAACATGTGCAATTTTATACCAAAAATGCATGAGCACATGTGAAGGGGGAGTGTTTCAAAATGCAAAACTCTCAATGTGTTAACTAAATGTGTTTGTTCATGAACACGTTGAGAGGTTTTGATAAAAAGGTTTTATGGCAAGTGATCTAATCTAGGATAATCATGAAGTAATAAGGTGATTATGGTTAGGTTATGTCCAATGATCCACCAGAACCGGAGGGATCTACCCAAGGACTATTCCAATAGCTTAGCATTAGAAGTCCTTAGGAAAGATTGAAAAAAGGAGTATAATGAGAAAGGAGAAAGAAGGGGTTGAAGAATGAAAAAGAAAAGTTTTTGTAAGGGTGAAAAGAAATAGCCCTCCATGAAAACTTAGGACAGAAACCGGGTCAATACATCTGCTATCGGTACTCACTAAGGTGATACTGGTATTGAAGACAAGAAGTCATGGACCCAGTGACGCATTTGCACCACCCTTCCTATCCACTCAGATATCTCTTAAAAGATATTTGTTTCATTTCTCACGGAGAACACTGCATAATCTATCGACCTCTCACTCCGAGATGTGTTGATATTGAAAATGTGGCACTCTGCTCCATGCCTCCGACGACTAAAACCAAAACGCACATAATTGAGTCTAGAGACATGAGATTCATCAAAGATCTCTTAGGAACACTTCCTATGAAATACACTTGTGTTCACTCAAAAGGATACAAGTTGTATGAGTCTTAATGAGATCTAAGGATCTTGCCTCACGAAATGATGGCCGCTGGACGATTTATTGCTAACTGTTTTATGCAGGTACCGACGAAAGTTCATCCACCATCATCATCTACAACGACGACGCATCCGGACAGAAGAAGTAGATCAAGGCAGGAACGACCAGAAGATGATACTTTAAAGATCACAGCGCATGTAGGAACATTGAACGAAATATATTATACATTGACACGCGAAGTTCAAGATGTCTAAAGCTAAAGACCAATCACGGGAGCTTCATTGAAATGACCATCCCTTAGGGGGAGATTGTTAGCAATCACTTTATGTTAAATATGAAGTGATGGTCATTTGGCATTTTGATTTAATGTGTCATGTACAATATGTATTAATCATTGTGGGCTTGTAGCATTAGAGTTATTAGTATAATCATATATGTGTAATGTAATACTAGCCCACATACATAGTCTATTTTAGAGCCCATTCCAAGGCCCATTTGGAATTGGCTGTGTTATCATAAAACACACACACACACACTGCATTATTGGTGTGTGTCTCATTTTCAACATAACAGAAGAGTGTGTGTGTGAAAGAAAGGCAGCCAAATCAAAAGAAGAAGAATAGGTGGGAGTGTGTAACCTTATTGTATTGTTGTTTGTTTCCTTTTCTCTAAAGCTAATAAACACCAAGTTAATGTATGATCCACACTTCCTCTTCTTGTTCTTGTGTTGAGAATCAAATAGTGTATGTTGTGTTTGGTTAGGATAGTTTTTGTGTTGTAACAAAGTTGTAGTGTACAAGTACTGAAACATTAATCTCTAAAAAATTTAAGAGGAAATTCCCAAAATAGGCCAAAAATTTTAAGCCATTTCAAGAGGAAGCCAAAAACTACATCCTTTTCCCAAAATAGGCCAACCATTTCATGCTCGACTGCTCGACCCCATAAACTTATCGACACATGTCATTTTTTTTTATTATTATTAATAAAAAAAATAATGGAATGCCACGTGGCCAAAAATTTATGGGGTCGAGCAGTCGAGCGCGCTCGACTGACGGCGCTCGACTGCTCGACTGACGGCGCTCGACTGCTCGACTGACTGCTCGACTGACGGCGCTGGCCTATTTTGGGAAAAGGATGTAGTTTTTGGCTTCCTCTTGAAATGGCTTAAAAATTTTGGCCTATTTTGAGAATTTCCTCAAAATTTAATAACTAAGCCAACCAGGCCCTTGACATCTAGCTGAGTTTTCATTTAATAAATACTCGATATTAGTAATGTCTTAAAAGGCGTAATGGTCAATTTATCAGGTTCAATTTTTTTAAGAAATAAAATTGCAATTGATATATGACGTTCTGAACACAACAACCATAACCTTGAAACTAGAATAACTTTAAGGTTTACCTTTTCAAGGAAACATCGCCAATGGCTCGAGATACAGCTAGTATACCATTGACTCGTGGGATATCCCAATCGAGAACATAACCACCAACACTTTCTATTCGAGCTCGTTCATCATCTCTATCTGGATGATGATCACTGGTCAATTCTTCAGCATATCCTGCAGGTTTTTATCAAGTCATAACAGTTGACTTCCACACTACTAAATTTAAGATAAAATGCCATATTATCGAACTGCCCCTAGGCGAGATTTTACCTGCACATAAGATGACTTTGGAATCGCCAACATTGGCAACCATCAATTCTTCATCATTCAACAAAAGAACGACACTAGCTGTTGATCCAGCACTACAACGTTTCTCTACCGCTTCCTGCTTGATAATAAATGAAGAATAAATGATAATGCCATAGTTTCAAAATATCTGAAGCATATAAAAATTAGTTGCATATAACTTGCCAAAGAAAATTTCTGATCAATGTCACGAATTGCACCCAATAAAGCTTCTTTCAAGATCTCATGTAAAGATTCTTTCTTGATTTGTAGTAAACATTCTTGAGAACTGCACAAAAGTAAAGAAACAAGATGCCAATCATATATCTATCAGAAATCATGTCTACAATCATACAAGCTAGAGTCGGAAATTTCGCCCGCTGATTTATGAACAATATAGATTTGGGTTATGATCTCTCGCTAACGGGTCAAATGGGTAAGATTGGGTAAATTTAAGCCCAAAATGAAATGAGCCAAAATGGTCAAACGTCGATGAAAGCGTATTTTAGATGTATACACCTTTCTAAATAATTCTATCCAAAATATTACTGTATTATTGTAATAATATAGTTTCCCTAATGATATTTTAATGAACAAAAAATTAATTTTTTGAAAGAGCATAGTTCGGGTCAAACAAACCCGACCCGTTAACTAACCCGCCCTCTATCCCACCTCTTATACATTACCATTCTACTGCAGTGCTTAAAACATCCTGATTATCAAAATTTGATGATTTCTTGAGAGCACCTGCGATAACATGAACAAGAAAGTAATCCAGCAAGTGTTGTTTAGCCATTTCACTAGCTTCTGATCCTCCATGACCATCAAATACCGCAAGCAAATCAACCTTAGCTTCACTTTTCACATCTTTTTCTGTATCAGCCAACTGGTTTATAGGTTATTTGATTCTTCAAGTCGAAATAATCACTTTGCAGATGCACATCTAAAGACCTCTAAGAGTTTATAAAACAGAAAAAAACGTCAAAGAAACCATGTATATTCATGCTCATTTAGTTACATAACTAGTCATTTTCAGTGATCCTGAGAAGTCAAACTTGTGCCTTCCGATTTCAAATTTTTAAGAGATATTTAGCTTTTTAAAGTCAAGAAAGTTACCATTGTATCATACCCTTTATAGATGAAAGTAACATCCAATTCTTTATAAACATACAAACTCGTAGTACTTATCAAACTCGAGATTTACCACTAATGCATTTGACTCAGGAAATTTAGAATAGTAACAACCATATCAAAGAAGCATAAACTTAACATTAATTGTCCACAACCTAACACATACTTTACTTGTGGACAAGTATCCTCAAACAAACAATTTCTAACCAATTCAAGATCCAACGGCAACACGTGTGACTTGTAAAAAGTCAACGTAGCAACAATCTAGTAAAATGACTGAATGAGCATCAAACTTACTCCATCCGTCCCAAACTAATTGTCTCTAGATAGATAACAACCAAGTGAAATAAGACACACTTAAAGAAAAACAAAATCATTATAACTTTCGTTTTGTAAAAAAAAGGAACATTTTACCCGTAACTAATACTCTAATGCTTGGTTGAGTTTCGTAGTTTTAATTTTATGTTCTTTTGGTAAATCATGGTTTTCGACCTTTTGGGCGACTAGTTCACTGGATTTGAGCCCACAGCCGTACATACTCAAACCAGGTAAAACACTTTCACAGACTCAAACGGGTAAAACCCTCCCTTTTTAAGAAGATTGGCGTGACCACTTCACAGTTGTTCACACTTTCAACTGGACTTGAGAAGTCTCATATATTATTGATGATACTCCCAAGCATTTTACAACTAGGTCATCCAAAATAATAATAATAATAATAATAATTTAAAAAAAAAAAAAAAAAAAAAAAAAAAAAAAAAAAAAAGGTGGACAATAAAAATAGGTTTTGGTCATAAAATAGCAACGAACTTTTTCGTTGTCTCGTTTTGGTACGTGAAACTCTGAAAAAGTTGTGTAAATATAACGAACTTTCATAAAGTGTTTCAATCTACACATTTTGATGACTTGTTATGTTATAAATGGTGCCATGTGTTAGACTATCAGGTATGACACAAGATGTGCAGATTGAAACACTTTATGAAAGTTCGTTACATTTAGTCAAAGTTATCGTACCAAATCCGTACATTTAAAAAAATTCATTACTGTTTAATCACAAAAACCTATAAAAATAAGGAAAATGATTGTCATGCCTAAATGGCATGACTAATTTTATGCCTAATCCACTCAATATATGACAAGTGGAGTATGAGGTTTCTCTCCTCATTATAGCTTTTGATATTCAAACTAGAAGGCAAAGGGGTGACTATCCTTTGGTGACTTGCAATCTCACGCGCCGGTTCCTTGTCCACAAGCCAAAGTCACGCGCGACTTTAGAGATAAGGTGAACCGGTCACCTAGTGTGACTTTGCATTTATATTGTTTTATATTTTGTTTGTAAGTGTGTGTGCGGTATTTAGTGGGGTATATTTGTATAAAATGGGTATTTTAATAAAAGGTGAGGGTAAGGTGACCTTGTCCATTGAATATGGAGTATCCTTGCCTTCTAGTCTAGGGGTGGTAATTCGGGTCGGGTTTGGGTTGGCGGGTTCGGGTTGTCAGGTTGGCGGGTCAGAAAACCCCAACCCGAACCTGACCCATTTAAATCATCGGGTCAGCTACGTCAACCCTAACCTGTTTACACGTAACTCGAACCTGACCCATTTAACCCGTATATATACTAGGGTTGACGGGTTAAACAGGTTACACGGGTTGAATATGTTAAACGGGTTTCGGGTTGACCCATTTAACCCGTTTTATATACAAAAGTTAGCACATTACACTAGTTAAACTGGTTAGCGGGTCGACCCATTTAACCCATTTAACCCGTATAATTAAATATAAATAATTTTTAATTTAAGAAAAAAATCTTAAACGGGTTGGCGGGTCGACCCGTTTATTTTATTCCCAACCCGAACCTGACCTGTCCGAACCTGTTAATTTTCGTGTCGGTTTCAGATCGGATTTCGTGTCGGTTCAAAAATTGCCACCCCTATTCTAGTCTATGGAGTATCCTTGCCTTCTAGTCTCAAGTGTTGTGATCTAATTATTAGGCATGAAAGTCAAACTTTGACTTTTCGTAAGTAAAAAAAATAGCATCAGTCACATAAAAAAAACATTAAATAATAATAATAACAAATTACCAAATAAAGGCAATCGTATATCGATATTACAAGTAACACGATCCTCTTGATACTTTCTATACCCTTGAACACTTGCAAACTCACAACCTTGCGTTGACTTCTTGAAAAAGTCAACCATGAAATGATGACTAGCACAGTCAGGGGTTGATTCGAGAACTGCAGGTGCTCCACCCGAGTTGTAAGCAGTCATACATGATGAGTAAATTTCTGGAAGTCCATTGATTCTGTGTAAAAAAGTTGTTAAAAATAATAATATTTGGGGTGGTGAAAGTGAAACCATGGTTTTGGTTATTTTCATCTTAAATTTTTGTGAATAAGAAACATTAGTTTTTAAAGGAGTTTTTGTGTTTTTACTCTTTATGGTATTTATTTGAATTTTTAGATGCATTGAATATGATTCTTGTTATCTGATAATTAAAAAGTTAAGTAGGAGTAATTAGTTTTGAGTAAAATGGTAGAAAAAATATTTGTTTATTTGAGGTAATTTTTGGCTTTATTTATCATAAACTAAAAAACACACATCCACGCTTTATAAACATGTTGTTCACACATCCACCCTTTATAAACATGTTGTGATAATACTGAAAACCGAAATTTATTACTCCCTCAGTCACAATTTATTTGTCAGGAGAGAGAAAACACAAAGTTTAATAAAAGTAGAGTCACTTTAATTTTCAACTGGAATATTCCTCCTCTATATTCTCTAGTTTTTACTAAACAAGGAAAGTGCACAATTAATTTGAGACATCCATAAAAGGAAATATGGACAAATAAATTGAGACGGAAAGAGTACTATCACAGAGTCACTTTATTTTGAATACCATTATTTTAATGGATAAATACTCACCATCTATCTAATTTGATTTAATGATGAGGATTAACCTAAAATTTAATATGTCAACCTAAGTCCATTTTTTTTTTTGTCTTTCCTAATTATTTACATTTTTCTTTTTGTCTTTTTTATTTTTTTAACTCACTTTTTTTTTTCTTTTTTTTTATTCACGTTTCTTTTAATTCACGTTTTTTTTTTTCGCTTTCATACGTTTTCGTTCGTTTTCATACGTTTTCGTCCGTTTTTATACATTTTTGTCAGTTTTTATACGTTTTCAGACATCCTTGTCCGTTTTCGTCCCTTTTTTTACGTTTTCGTTTGTTTTCAAACATTTTCGTCCGTGTTTATACGTTCTCGTCCGTTTTTATACGTTTTCGTCCGTTTTCAAACGTTTTTGTCCGCTTCCATACGTTTTCGTCCATTTTTTAATGTTTTCATCTGTTTTCAAACGTTTTCATCCATTTTATATGTTTTAGGCCGTTTTCAGACATTTTTGTCCATTTTTATACGTTTTCGTCCTTTTTCATACGTTTTTGTCTATTTTCATACGTTTTTGTCTATTTTCATACGTTTATATACGTTTTCGTCCGTTTTCAGACGTTTTTGTCCGCTTTCATACGTTTCGTCCGTTTTCATATGTTTTTGTCAATTTTTAGACGTTTTCGTCTGTTTTTAGACGTTTTTGTCCGTTTTTATAACTTTTCGTTCGTTTTCATACGTTTCTTTCTGTTTTTATACGTTTTCGTCTGTTTTCAAACGTTTTTGTCTGTTTTCATACGTTTTCATCCGTTTTTATACATCTATGTCCGTTTTCAGACGTTTTTGTTCGTTTTCGTCCGTTTTCGGCAGTTTTTATACGCTCTCGTCCATTTTCATACGTTCTCATGCTTATTATTAAACCTTATTATATTACATGTCTAATATTACTTGTGATATTTTATAAAAATAGTTAATGTCTAATATCACTTGTGATATTTCATAATAAACAAGTATGTTTTTTTAACCTTTAATATCACTTGAGATATCTCATTGCTCTGTATATTTTTATATATATTATCACCTATGTGTTTTCCAATATTTTTATAATTTTCAGTTATAAGATGGTTTTTGTGCTTTTCATCACAATGGACATGCACATATATATTTTTTTTTTAAATGCAATTAATGTTATCTGTCACTTGTGATATTATACTGTTAGTAGAAATAAAAGGGTTAAAGCATCTTTAGTGAATTCTTATTTTGCTAGGAAACAATGCTAATTTAATGCAACAGTTGTTTGATTTTGAGAATACGTCCAAGTTTCTATTTTCATAGTTTGCTTCCTTTTTATTCATTTTGATATTTGTAAGTGACACTTATTTATCTCTTGTGATATAACACTGTAAGGAAGATGAAGAGTATTTAAATTGTCGTTCTTAGTTACTTAAGAGTAATATCTCATGTGATAAAGCAATGTAATATAACACTAATTCTTTTATTCTATATGTGAGTAATATCACAGGTGATAAAGCAATAGAATGTAACACTAATTCTGGTATTTTACATATGAGTAATATCACGTGTGATAAAATAATAAAATGACCAAACCTAGACATCATTTATGTCTGGTTATATATATATATATATATATATATATATATATATATATATATATATATATATATATATATATATATATATATATATATATATATAACTCAAAAGCATATAATTCTGCATCATTGTGTACAACAGTTAACATTCACTTTTTCTAGTTACTTCCATAATTATTGTCTTTCTTCGTTCTTCCACAAAATGCTTCATCTCTTCCTCGTTCGGATGTTCAGTTGCAAAAAATGGCCCAGTCAAAAATTGCAGTTGTGTTTGAAGAAAGTGTAACACCCCGTGACCAGACACGACCAAAAACGTGAAATTTTTTCGCAAAAAGAACACCCAAAAACTGACCCGCTGTTACTCTTTTACAAGCTGACAAAAATCTATAAATATCTGGACCTTGAGACTATTTTTACATGAAACTACACTCAATTACCTTCAAAACGACGGGTGGTGCGACTTGTAACGACTTACGGTTAAAAAGTTACAATTTTTCAAAGATTTTAAAAATCTGGCAGAACCCGTCCATCCGATCGGATGGACATCCAACCGATCGGTTGGAGGTCTGCTGATCTACCAAAATCACGTTTTCGTCTCGAACTTGAAAACCCGATCTCGATATTTTACCAAACCTTCCAGATTCACTTATTATACTAATGGGCTCATTTTCATACAAAAACATCTACCATTCGACCCTCCGAAATAGTACTTTACATTATGACGGGTTATGCATAAAACCCATTTTTGACCCATTAACACTAAAAACCACTCTTACTACTTTAGTTACACACCAAACTTAACAAACATACTTAAACTAACATACCAAACTCGTTCCATGGGTATATGACCCGTTTACCTTCCAAAATGGGTGAAATTGACACTTATGCCAAACACCCTTCTAAACTCATTTACAATATACACTTTTTACCCAAAGCATATAACCACTACATATCCATGTAAACACATACATAACTTAGCATTTCTAGAATATTGAAAGAGTATTTGTACAAAGTCTTGACCCATAGCATTCCAAAATGGGTAAGAGAGGCTATATGCCAAACGCCCCTATAATGCTTGACTACAACCATAACCATATACCATAAAGACTTTTTGACATCTACACATACTTGACCCGCGACTAAATATGAACAATGGACCATGTATGACGACAAGACCGTTAAATAACAAAATGACCATATGGATTGAAATATACCAAAACACGAAAAGACACTTCGGGGGCTTCTGATGCGTGCGATGTGTCGTTGCGGTTTAGCAGTATTAATGCCTACTCAAGTTTTAAATTTATATTTAGCCGACTTATCAATAACACACACACTTAACGAGCAGTGTACCCGGTCAGTATGAATATAATGGTAAGTAGAGTGTCGATCACTAAGAGTGGAACGTATTATCTAGTTGTTCTAATCAGTATTTTAATATCTTAAGTTAGCTATACAACCTAATCTAACGCAAAGGGGTTCAGCCTGAGAGACTGGCACGATTTGGTTGCAATTAAATAATAAACTAAACCAATAGGCACGAATCAGCGAATAGCACACACGTACACAGATAAATACTCGAGACAATAAGAGGGTTGTCCTGATAGATAAGTAGCTTGTCACTTGTTTTATTGCTAGTTTTATATGAAGTGTATAGTTCGATGCAACGCACCGAGATTAAGTCCTTTCTCGTTGGTTCTAATCTTATCGGCGAGTAAACCCTTAATGATTACTTATGACTATCCTATTTATCTTTCTTCTTACTTTTCTACAGACGATAGAATGCATAGGCGATCTAATAAATAGGCGAGGGCAGAGGCATGGCGACCCGATCAACGCTCAGCTAGACACAGAGGTTATCAATGCACTAATAAAAGTCACCAAAGACATCAACATATAAACTTTAATTAATGAGAAAGCAGTTTTAAGGGAGTGCAATCTTTCCGTTGTCACATTACACAAGCCACCAATCTTGATGAATTAAAGTTTACTAACACAATAAAACAAAACTACTTAATGAATTAAACACATGCAGCACCTTCTTACAGCTCTTGTATCTTCGTTTGGGTGTGTCTTGTGCTGCCTTAATCGACTGAATTCGTCCTAGGTTTCTGTACTTCGGTCTTCGGATATAATATTATATGCTTCTCGAATTCGTCTGGTCTTGGGGTATTTATAGTTTCTGTCTGAGGGTAAGATGCGGCGCATCTAGTAAGTAGATGCGGCGCATTGACTTAACTTTGCGTGGGGTCCAAGATTAATATATTCAGGAATATTCGTACACCGCCAGAAGATGCGGCGTAACTCCATTCTAGGATGCGGCGCATGTCCTCTTGTATCTTGGATCGTATCTGGTGAAATATTGATAGTGATGCGGCGCATGTCATAAGTGAGATGCGGCGCATCTGGAGCAGAATAGTCTTGATCTTGTACATTTCGGTAGACTCTTAACTTCTTGCATGTTTTGCTCCATAATTAGTCCAAAATCGCCAAGTTTCACCAAATGCTTGTTTTTACCTGAGAATTACAAAAGTAAACGATTAAGTATCAATCCTCATACATAATATAATAAAACAAGTCAAATAATTAGGATAAATGATAGTAATAAAATGTACTTATTTGAGTTCATCAGCTTCCAACTTCAATATGCTTGGTCCAAAAGAATACGGTCCTCTACTACAAATTCTTCAAGCATGAAACTTCTACTACATAATCACTTAAACCTTTTCCTTACCTTTACTCGATTCTTCGGCACCTATCAAGAAAACACCACAACTAAACACGTAAGCGAAACGCTTAGTAAGTACATGGCATAACAAGCTAAACAACATAAATCATACATAACCATAACTAGTCTAACCACTAGTTAAGCTAGCGATATAGGGGCACATACCTCATGCCAACATAGTCGGCCTAACACGATCAACCCATAAGGTTGAACCTCATCTCATAGTTAGCCCAACGACTAACTAAGCTATGCCTAGTAATGGATCCATAACTAGCTAACGCACCCTATACCCTATCCTTCACCATTACCATGTAATCAAACATGATAAAGCTAACAAACATAAACCATTATCATACATAACATATGATAAAGCTAACAAAACATGTTATAACCATATACTTACCTTGATTCACAATTACAACCACACTAGCAAAAGCTTCCAACTCCTTACTTGCTTCCTATCACAATTAACCTTAATTAGGAACTAATTAACTTACAAACCATATTACTACTAACCTTACCCATCATCCCCAATTCTTATAACATAAACCATAATTCACAAATTAAGGGAAACACACTTACTTGCGGTGGGGATGATCAATTAAGGCTTCCTAATGACTTTGTAACACTTGAAGATGATTAAAAAGGCTTGATTGGATAAAATGGAGTTTCCCTCCTCTTTTCTCTTCCTGGATCGACACATAGCTCACACACTCTTCTATTTTCTGGAACTCTCTCCCAATTTCTACTAATTAGATATTTAATATTTTAACTTTGCTCAATTGGCAATCTTAGTCCTCCAAATTTTATTCTTTCTACATTGGCCACACATATATTCACTACTTAGCTCATAACACATAATTTATAACGTATTATTTACATATATAGTACCTTGTCGGGATATGGGTGTAACTATTCACCCCTCCTTAAAATAAGATTTCGTCCTCGAAATCTATTCTTGAAATAAATGAGGATACTCATTCTTCATCTTCTCTTCTAGCTCCCATCTAATACTTGTACCCTTACGATGTCTCCATTGTACTTTCACTAGTGGAATTTCTTTGTTTCGGAGTTGTCTCACTTTCCTTCCTAATATCGCTTCCGGTTCATCCTTTTGTGAAATCAATTCCGGGTCAATTTCGATATCATCCAAAGTGACTACGCTAGTCTCATCCGCTAGACATTTTCTCAAGTAAGACACATGGAATGTATTATGGATACCTCTCATTTCTTCGGGCAATTCCAACACGTATGCTACCTCACCCACACGTTTCAAGATTTTAAATGGTCCTATAAACCGCGGACTTAGTTTTCCCTTGTTTTTGAACCTAAAAACGCCTTTCCACGGGGAAACTTTTAACATAACAAGATCACCTACCTCCAATTCGATTGGTCTTCTTCGATTATCGGCATAACTTTTCCACCTATCTTGTGCCGCCTTAAGTCTTGCCCGAATCATCTCAATCTTTTCAGTTGTCGCCAACACTATATCCGTGCTGGCCACTTCTCTCCTTCTAACTTCTTCCCAACATACGGGTGTCCTACACCTTCTACCATAGAGCATCTCATAGGGTGGCATGTCTATACTAGCATGATAACTATTATTGTAAGCGAATTCAACTAGAGGTAAATAATCATCCCAATTACCTCCAAAGTCAATCATACACGCCCGTAGCATGTCTTCTAGAGTTTGGATCGTCCTTTCGCTTTGTCCATCGGTTTGAGGATGAAAAGTTGTGCTCATATGTAACTTCGTACCAAGTTCTTCTTGAAAGCTTTGCCAAAAATTTGAAGTGAAACGCCCGTCTCTATCGGAAACTATAGAAACAGGTACCCCATGACGCGCGACTATCTCATTGACATAAATCTTTGCTAGCTTATGAACAGGCATATTCTCCCTGATCGGGATAAAGTGTGCACTCTTTGTCAAGCGATCAACTACTACCCAAATTGTATCGTTTTTCTTTTTCGTTCTCGGCAATTTTGTAATGAAATCCATAGTAATCTTCTCCCACTTCCAAACTGGAATATCTAAGGGTTGGACTTTCCCATACGGCTTTTGGTGTTCGGCTTTCACTTTCAAACAAGTTAGACATCTTTCTACATACTTTACGCAATCTCTTTTCATACCCGGCCACCAATAGTTTCTTTTTAAGTCAAGGTACATTTTCGTAGCCCCCGGATGAATAGAATACTTCGATTTATGCTCTTCGTCCAAGAGTAATTCCTTAATGTTGCTTCGAAAAGGAATATAAACTCTTCCATACCGTGTCTTAATCCCTCGGCTGTCTTCTTCAAGATGAGGAATGTGAGAGGTGATACGTTCTTTTTCTTGGTTCTCTTCTTTCAACGCTTCCTCTTGAGCTAACTTAATTTTGTCGAAAAGATCGGATGTGACTATCATCCGTAATGAGTGAATCCGTGTAACTTCACTTCGGCCCTTGCGACTTAGTGCATCTGCCACGACATTCGCCTTACCGGGGTGGTAGCGAATTTCACAATCATAATCTTTCAGCAAGTCTAACCACCTACGTTGCCTCATATTCGGATCCTTCTTTTCAAGAAAATACTAAAGACTTCTATGATCGGTGTAAATTACGAGCTTCACACCGTATAGATAATACCTCCAAATCTTCAAAGCAAAGACTACGGCCGCAAATTCAAGATCATGAGTCGGGTATTTCTCCTCATGCTTCTTTAGTTGTCTTGAAGCATAAGCAATCACTTTACCCCTTTGCATAAGAACACATCCAAGACCGGAGTAAGATGCATCACTATAGACTACCATGTCTTTGGTTCCTTCCGGTAACACTAGGATCGGTGTTTCACATAACTTCTTTCGTAAGGTACGAAAAGCTTCTTCTTGTTTCTCACTCCACACAAAAGGAACATTCTTCTTGGTGAGCTCAGTTAACGAAGATGAAATTTTGGAGAAGTCTTGAATGAACCGTCGATAATATCCCGCGAGTCCTAGGAAACTTCGAATTTCACCAACGTTCTTCGGTGCTTGCCAATTCATCACGGCCTCGACCTTTGACGGGTCAACTTTAATACCATCGGGATTAATAACGTGACCGAGGAACTGGACTTCTTGTAACCAAAATTGACATTTTGAGAACTTGGCATACAATCTTTCCTTTCTTAGCGCCCCAAGAATTTCCCGAAGATGCACTTCATGCTCTTCCTTGCTCTTAGAATAGATAAGGATATCTTCGATGAACACTATAACGAATTTATCCAACATCGGTCTACATACATGGTTCATGAGATCCATGAAAACAGCAGGCGCGTTCGTGAGACCAAAGGGCATAACCGTAAACTCATAATGTCCATAACGGGTCCTAAAAGCCGTCTTAGGAATGTCTTCTTCTCGAACCTTCAACTGATGATAGCCCGAACGGAGATCAATCTTTGAAAACCACTTTGCACCTTGAAGCTGATCAAATAGGTCGTCGATTCTTGGTAACGGGTACACATTTTTCACCTTGACTTTGTTCAACTCACGGTAATCAATGCACATCCGCATACTACCGTCTTTCTTTTTAACGAACAAGATCGGAGCTCCCCACGGTGAGCTACTAGAGCGAATAAAATCCTTGTCGAGTAACTCTTGGAGTTGGCTTATTAACTCCTTCATCTCAGACGGAGCAAGGCGATAAGGAGTTTTGGCAATAGGAGTAGCAGCCGGAACAAGATCAATATGGAACTCGACTTGTCTGTCGGGTGGAATACCCGGCAAATCTTCCGGGAATACATCACGAAATTCATTAACGATCGGAACGTCGTCGATACTTTTCTCCCCAAAACTCGTATCTACCACGTGCGCCATAAAGGCAAGGCAACCACGTGATAAATATTTCCTAGCCTTCATTACGGAACATAATTTTAACTCGCCCTCCCTTTTATCACCGTAAATCATTATTTCTCGGCCGCTAGGATTTACAACTCGAACGATCTTTTGTCTGCATAGAATCGCAGCATTGTGTTTGCCAAGCCAATCCATGCCAACAATAATATCAAACTCTCCGAGCATTATAGGAATTAGATCAATCCTAAAATCACTCTCATTGATCTTCTTAATACAAATATCGTCCCAAAAACGTTATTTATGTTTTACGATCTTTACTTAGTTTTGTTAATGACAAATACAAGGTATATCTTTTAGCAAATCATAAATACAAGTTAAAGTCTTTTTAGAACACATTTTGTCACACCCCCAAAATCGGGTCCAGCGGAAGCTTACACATCGCTGGGGTGCAACTCAATTGGTATCATAACACAAGTGTAAAGAACGGTTTTCACATCAATCATTTAGAATATATTTGAGAAGTCAAAAGTGTTAAATTTACATTATGAAAAGTGGTGCGGAAGTTGGCCCATAAAATAAGTTAAGCGGTCCCAAATGTTTTATCAGAGTCTTCTATGACCATGCCATGCCCTGCCAAAAGCCTCCAGTAGCGTGCTATTGCTTAGCTCCTGAAAATACATGCTAAAGTGTCAACACGAGGTTGGTGAGTTCATAGAGTTTGTTTAACAAGTAAAGTATTCGAATAAAGATTTTTCCAGCAAAGGCATTGTAAATCCACTCAGTTGCAAATCCCGCCCATAACAACACTTGCAACCTGTGTGTTTACAACCCACTGCTAAAATATAGCTTGAGTAAGACATGTAAGTATACGATATGCGTTCTATATCACTAATAGACCTTATGCTGCTCACTAGGAGACTTATCAATGCTGCTCACGAGGAGACTTATCAATGCTGCTCACAAGGAGACTTATCAATGCTGCTCACGAGGAGACTTATCAATGCTGCTCACAAGGAGACTTATCAATGCTGCTCACGAGGAGACTTATCAATGCTGCTCACGAGGAGACTTATCAATGCTGCTCACTAGGAGACTTATCAATGCTGCTCACGAGGAGACTTATGTACGGCTACCCCAAGTGTTTGATACTTAGGTCCGCGAAATGCTTTCAAGAGTAACGCAAGTAAGTTTAACACAATCATGTACGTACGCAAATAGTTTAAGCATGTATCTCCCCCAAAGAGTTTAAAACAATTATTAAAGAATAAGAGTGGGGCTATGAAACTCACCTGATGCGATAGCAACAATACTAGTGGTGAATATGCTGGAATGAGGCTCGGTCTCTAACCGCGACCTAATGTGAATGATATGATCTAAGGTAAGCAAATGAAATGATTCTACTCATGCAATTACGTATGTTAACGATACCACTCGTTACTTTTGAAATTAATGTTTATCGTCGAAAAAATACATTTTTGACGTCTCGTTAAGTCATAAACTACTTTTCGTGTAAATATGTTGAAACGGCACTCCACGATCTTTGTTTGATGTTTTATCGCCAAATAAAATAGTTTCGTCGCAAAATAATCCTTTTTACAACTTGTGAAAATATGACCAAACGGCCTCGCAAAACTAGTCGCAAAATATTGTACGTTAAGAGTTAGGAATAGAACTTGACATTTTTGAAATCCTTGTAACATAATCTTCATGTCGTCTCATTTGACTTTTGATCATACGCGCCTCAATCATATAGAAAATCGGCCATGAACTTAGTTACTTGCTAGTTTTACACTTAGAAAATATATGTGTTGTAATGCTGTCAAAATGAGTATAGTTCGTCGGCTTTTCAAAAATTCATATCTCGGTCGTTACAAGTCCGTTTTCAACGTTCTTTATATCCACGCGCTCGTCATAACATGAACTAACATATTTTCAGTATCTCGGCCCTCCTAGATCACGTCTAACGCCTCGTTTTGTCCCTTGAAGTTCGGCAAACAGCAAGCTTATTTTCAGAAAATAGTTTTTCGTCGCCTAACTTGTAAAAATCATATCTCCTTCGTTATAAGTCGGTTTTTAGTGATTCAAGCGCCCACGGTTCCGTTTTTGAAAGTATTTTCTAAATCTTTGGTCCAAAATTACACCCTAGCCCCTGAGTTTCCCACGTTTTGCAAAATGGGACAGCAACTATATATATTGTCAAAACTTGGTTTTCTTAGTTAATAATTTGTACAAAACTTAACCAAACTACTTCAAATCAACTCCACAAGTACTCAATCCTACCATACACCTTCTCAGGGTGTCATGGGTCCTAATCATCACCAAAAATAATGGGTTTCATGAGGATGTTAATAAAACTAGTAGATCTAGTGTTTAGAGATAGTTTAAAAGAAAAGTGGTATCATAAACATAAGTAACTTGCATTTTAAACCAACATAACTTGAAAACTCATAACCACATGGATCAAATGAAAGTATAACATGATCAAAAAGATGTTCTTGAACTTACTTGGAGATTAGATGAGTTTTGGATGAAAAAGGATTAAAACCTTGGAGTTTTTATTTCAAAACTCTAACAAGGAAGGTAAAAGGAACTAGTTTATCACTTGATCTTGGAAAAATGATGGATTGTTCTTGATGATCTTGTTGTGCCGTGGGATTGAGAGAGAAAGAGAGATGAGTTTGTGATTTTTGTGTGAAAAAGAAGCTAGTTTAGGCATTATATAGTCCAAGGGCATTTTGGTAATTTCAATAAAAGGGTATAATGGTAATTTCAATAGGTTTTTGAAATATCTAGATATTTTTGAGAAAATATCTAGATATTTTAGGTTGGATAATTATCTTGACTTACGGAGTGAGTTTTGGTCCCATTAATTGCTAACTGTAAGTCGTAAAGTCACAAAACTTAAAACCGGGTATCCTAAAATTCCAAAATTCATGAAAATGTCACGGAAGGTGGAAAACATATAATTCTCTTGTTGGTAATGTTGTTTGGACATATCGGGATGCCTAAATGATGTTTAAACCTTAAAGTAAATCTCGGACACGGTTTCGTGATTCTTGCAGAAATTATCCGACGAGTGCCAAAATCTCGGGTTATCATTAAAATAGTTTAACTTACGAGAATATGAAATAAAAATTTTGGAATGAATAGTGCCAGTGAATAGTAAAAATGAATAGTAACTCGTGAATAGTAAATTGTCGAGGTTCGGAAAAATGGCCTGGAATTACGAGTTGTGACAGTCTCCACCCGTTAGAGGAATTCAGTCCCTGAATTCAGCTCACTCGTTCTACGTACGTACGTTCTCATGGTCGAGTTTGATGGGGGTAAACTTTCCCATGATCGAGCATAGCCTTCAAAAGACCTCTATGTAACCGATTTTTACTTAATCCCACAACTCATCAAACAAGAACTGTCATGGGATTAGGCTATATCGGTTTAAGGTTGTCGATTCAAATTTAATCTCACAACTCATCAAACAAGAACTGTCATGAGGTTAAACTGAATCGGCTCGGGTAACAACTTGACTCTTAGCTTGATTTTCGCAACTCATCAAACAAGAACTGTCACTAAATCAAGCTAGGAAACAAGTTGTCAGAAAGAATGGATTCAACATCCTGAAATGAGGTCTTTTGAAAGTTTGGCTCGATAATGGAATTGCTTACACCGATCAAATCAATCCGGACATAATTCCATTATAACTACTCTCAGTATTGCAAAATTCATCTCTGAGTCGAACATAGGTGGTCAGGCTATGTCCCACTGTCCCGGGTCGAATATAGATGACCAGTCTATATTCCACCGAGGTTCAATGAATTTTGGAATGCTCAGCTTAGTTATAATAATACTATGTCCTTCACATGTAAAGGGTGGTTCAAAAGACTAAGGCAGGTGATCAGGCTTGAGGTCGAATGATGAAACTACGTAAGGAAAAGGTGTAACGCTGCGACGTGCATGATATGTAAGCATACTTATATGGAATACAATTATAGTAATCAACGAGAGTAAGTGAGTATAATCTATCTGGCAATAAGATACAAATCTCATTAAATATGTCAGCAACAAACCACAAATGAGGCATCAGCTTGGCAGGCAGGCACGTGGCGGTCATAGGGTTAAGTTTTCGTAAAAGTAGCTATAGTTTAGGTTTTAAAATTACCCAATTCTCTATAGCCTAGGCTCTGATACCAATCTGTCACACCCCCAAAATCGGGTCCAGCGGAAGCTTACACATCTCTGGGGTGCAACTCAATTGGTATCATAACACAAGTGTAAAGAACGGTTTTCACATCAATCATTTAGAATATATTTGAGAAGTCAAAAGTGTTAAATTTATATTATGAAAAGTGGTGCGGAAGTTGGCCCATAAAATAAGTTAAGCGGTCCCAAATGTTTTATCAGAGTCTTCTATGACCATGCCATGCCCTGCCAAAAGCCTCCAGTAGCGTGCTATTGCTTAGCTCCTGAAAATACATGCTAAAGTGTCAACACGAGGTTGGTGAGTTCATAGAGTTTGTTTAACAAGTAAAGTATTCGAATAAAGATTTTCCCAGCAAAGGCATTGTAAATCCACTCAGTTGCAAATCCCGCCCATAACAACACTTGCAACCTGTGTGTTTACAACCCACTGCTAAAATATAGCTTGAGTAAGACATGTAAGTATAAGATATGCGTTCTATATCACTAATAGACCTTATGCTGCTCACTAGGAGACTTATCAATGCTGCTCACGAGGAGACTTATCAATGCTGCTCACAAAGAGACTTATCAATGCTGCTCACGAGGAGACTTATCAATGCTGCTCACAAGGAGACTTATCAATGCTGCTCACGAGGAGACTTATCAATGCTGCTCACTAGGAGACTTATCAATGCTGCTCACGAGGAGACTTATGTACGGCAACCCCAAGTGTTTGATACTTAGGTCCGCGAAATGCTTTCAAGAGTAACGCAAGTAAGTTTAACACAATCATGTACGTACGCAAATAGTTTAAGCATGTATCTCCCCTAAAGAATTTAAAACAATTATTAAAGAATAAGAGTGGGGCTATGAAACTCACCTGATGCGATAGCAACAATATTAGTGGTGAATATGCTGGAATGAGGCTCGGTCTCTAACCGCGACCTAATGTGAATGATATGATCTAAGGTAAGCAAATGAAATGATTCTACTCATGCAATTACGTATGTTAACGATACCACTCGTTACTTTTGAAATTAATGTTTATCGTCGAAAAAATACATTTTTGACGTCTCGTTAAGTCATAAACTACTTTTCGGGTAAATATGTTGAAACGGCACTCCACGATCTTTGTTTGATGTTTTATCGCCAAATAAAATAGTTTCGTCGCAAAATAATCCTTTTTACAACTTGTGAAAATATGACCAAACGGCCTCGCAAAACTAGTCGCAAAATATTGTACGTTAAGAGTTAGGAATAGAACTTGACGTTTTTGAAATCCTTGTAACATAATCTTCATGTCGTCTCATTTGACTTTTGATCATACGCGCCTCGATCATATAGAAAATCGGCCATGAACTTAGTGACTTGCTAGTTTTACACTTAGAAAATATATGTGTTGTAATGCTGTCAAAATGAGTATAGTTCGCCGACTTTTCAAAAATTCATATCTCGGTCGTTACAAGTCCGTTTTCAACGTTCTTTATATCCACGCGCTCGTCATAACATGAACTAACATATTTTCAATATCTCGGCCCTCCTAGATCACGTCTAACGCCTCGTTTTGTCCCTTGAAGTTCGGCAAACAGCAAGCTTATTTTCAGAAAATAGTTTTTCGTCGCCTAACTTGTAAAAATCATATCTCCTTCGTTATAAGTCGGTTTTTAGTGATTCAAGCGCCCACGGTTCCGTTTTTGAAAGTATTTTCTAAATCTTTGGTCCAAAATTACACCCTAGCCCCTGAGTTTCCCACGTTTTGCAAAATGGGACAGCAACTATATATATTGTCAAAACTTGGTTTTCTTAGTTAATAATTTGTACAAAACTTAACCAAACTACTTCAAATCAACTCCACAAGTACTCAATCCTACCATACACCTTCTCAGGGTGTCATGGGTCCTAATCATCACCAAAAATAATGGGTTTCATGAGGATGTTAATAAAACTAGTAGATCTAGTGTTTAGAGATAGTTTAAAAGAAAAGTGGTATCATAAACATAAGTAACTTGCATTTTAAACCAACATAACTTGAAAACTCATAACCACATGGATCAAATGAAAGTATAACATGATCAAAAAGATGTTCTTGAACTTACTTGGAGATTAGATGAGTTTTGGATGAAAAAGGATTAAAACCTTGGAGTTTTTATTTCAAAACTCTAACAAGGAAGGTAAAAGGAACTAGTTTATCACTTGATCTTGGAAAAATGATGGATTGTTCTTGATGATCTTGTTGTGCCGTGGGATTGAGAGAGAAAGAGAGATGAGTTTGTGATTTTTGTGTGAAAAAGAAGCTAGTTTAGGCATTATATAGTCCAAGGGCATTTTGGTAATTTCAATGAAAGGGTATAATGGTAATTTCAATAGGTTTTTGAAATATCTAGATATTTTTGAGAAAATATCTAGATATTTTAGGTTGGATAATTATCTTGACTTACGGAGTGAGTTTTGGTCCCGTTAATTGCTAACTGTAAGTCGTAAAGTCACAAAACTTAAAACCGGGTATCCTAAAATTCCAAAATTCATGAAAATGTCACGGAAGGTGGAAAACATATAATTCTCTTGTTGGTAATGTTGTTTGGACATATCGGGATGCCTAAATGATGTTTAAACCTTAAAGTAAATCTCGGACACGGTTTCGTGATTCTTGCAGAAATTATCCGACGAGTGCCAAAATCTCGGGTTATCATTAAAATAGTTTAACTTACGAGAATATAAAATAAAAATTTTGGAATGAATAGTGCCAGTGAATAGTAAAAATGAATAGTAACTCATGAATAGTAAATTGTCGAGGTTCGAAAAAATGGCCTGGAATTACGAGTTGTGACACATTTACATTTCACAAGATCACTAGAATTTACATTTTATACATTTACATGTTTATTTCCTAAAATGGAAACTTTATTTTTCAAAAGTTAGGATGACATCATGGCATGCATCATATACACAATCTTGGTAAGATTTTGTGATATTTTGTTTAGATCTTCAAGCCAAAGAGTTGACATTTGAAGATATGGAAAGATATGGCAAGATTTGGAAAGATTTGAAGATCTCTTAGCTGGCCTGACACGGCGGATCCAAATGGATACAAAGACGGATCCAAGTTTTGGGATCCGCCGCCTGTTGCTCAGCTTTGCCTATAAATAGCAAGCTGATCATTTGGCCATTCTCATCACTCATATAGCTTAAATACATACTCATTCATTTACATATCACTAACTCATATCATATCATTCATTTCATTGATCTTTCCTTTTGTAGCAAAGAAGATCACAGCATATAAGGATTAACAGTCTGTTATTATTCTTTTAGTATAGAGTCTGTGTGATCTTGTATTAGTTCACACTTCATTGTTTGTATCATTCATTCAGTAGAGTTTGGTTAGTGTTTTAGTCCTTAAAACACAAAGAGTGTTGGGAGTGGTTGTACCCTTGTAAAGAACCAACGGGAGTGGTTGTACCCTTGTGAAAGAACCAACGGGAGTGGTTGTACCCTTGTAAAGAACTCGGTGTTTAGCTTAGTACCGGAAAAAGAAGTAAGCGACGTGTAAAGGTTTTCTCCACCTAGAAGGGAGTTTGTTTCTTAGTGAAAGATAACTCTCGAGTTAGAGGCTCGAGGAGTGGAGTAGGGCAAGGAAGAGAGTCCTTGTAGCCGAACCACTATAAACATCCGTGTTGTGTGGTTTGATCAATTCCTCTCTTTACTTTTCTATATATTGTGTGATTACTTGTTTGTGTATGTTTTCTTTGAAATCACATTAAGTAACAAAGCGAATCAAATTTTAAAAACGGTAAAACTATTCAACCCCCCTTCTAGTTTTCCACAATTGGTACCAGAGCAGGTAACTCAAGATTTTCAAAATATATTGTATTTTTAAAACTTGAAACGATAAATGGATTTTGAAAACTTTAAAGAAGGGCAATCTATGCAAAGACCACCACTATTTGAACCAAATTGTTTCATATATTGGAAAATTCACTTTGAGACATATGTGAAGTCAAAGGACATAGATCTGTGGTATATTATTGTAGAGGGTGATTACAAGCCCATAAGTAATGATATTTCAGGTGGTCGGGATGTAGGTACTTCTTTTATTCGTCACAGTGATGAACAAAAGAGGATGATTGCCAAAAATAATGAAGCCAAAATGATGCTTTATAATGCCTTACCTAAGAAAGAATATGAAAGAGTTTTTATGTGTAAAACGGCTAAAGATATTTGGCAATCACTAATTATCACTCATCAAGGGAACTCACAAGTCAAAGATAACAAAATTGATCTTCTTGTTCAATGATCCGCCCGAAAACGTATATATAAATATATGCAGTCTCAGAACGAATACTCGTGTGTAGTGTGAAACCAGGCAAGTGATCACCCGGATCGTTTCCCAACGAGGTGTGAATGGAAAACTGTGAAAAGCTTGGATTAGAGTGACTGATGATTTAGATTGCTTTTGATTTTGCTTTATTTAACAATTCTAAATAACAATTTAAAGACAAATATGCACAAGAAAATAAAACGCGAATAAATAAACTAAAACGCGTAACGGAAAAGCTAAAATGGGACTAAAAAGTAAAATTTATAAAATTTAAAACCTAAAAATATAAAATTACTTAAAACTTATTTAAAAACTTAAATTATATTTTTTATACTTTTTATTTAATTTTTATTAATTATTTATTTATTTAATTACTTATTAAACTATTTAAATTTATAAAAAATACTAAATGAACAAAGAAAATTCTAAAACTTTTTCTAAAAATATTATAAGATGAAAAGAAGCTAAGAAAATTATAAAATTGAAATTTACTTAATTAAAATTTAAAAAGATAAATTCTATTAAATAGAAGCTATCACTATATTTCTATTTTTGGTTTTTCTTAAGGTCTAAAAATATAATTATATTTTTCCTGGATTAAAATTGACAAAAGAAAATTATGAAAATTGGATTTATATTTTTCTGATTATTTTTCTATTTAATATGATTTAAATACTATTTTAAACTAATTAAAAGATTAAAAATATTAAAACTATTAATAAAAATCTGAAACTTTTTTCTAAATTATTTTATATGATTACTGAGCTAACAAATTAAAATGGGGTTGACAGCTTTCTCTAATAAGCTACAATTAAGCTAATAAACTACTGAATAAATAAGTTATTTAAATTAAACTGCTATTGCTATTTAAATATTAAAATGTGCACAGGTATAATGGAAAAGACCTACGGGCACACTGGGTAGGGTGTTGGTGTTGTGATCAAGAGGTCAGGGGTTCGAATCCCACTAGGACCTTTTTGCTAAAACTTATGTTTTTGACTTTTTTTCTTTTTGAGACTTACTTATCAGCTAATTATAGGTAACTTTTGAACTGGAACTATTTTTAGAATTAGTTGAATAAGCTAGAAACAAGGGCTTAAGTTTAACAGTTGGCTATTAAGGTTTATATGAAACTTGGATTCTTCAAACAAGCTTTAAGCTTGTCAAAGAGCTATGAGCTTATGAGATAAGCTACTATGGACTGTGTTACACCTAATGAAGCTAATGGATCCAAGATAAACTGGCTGATAAGCCAGAAAAAGCTCAAAAAGAGCTTGTGGCTTCTAAGTCTGCTGAGGTGCCCTGCACCAGGGCAAAACTGCCCACTTTGAGGGGCTAGTTTAGGGTTCTAGAGAATTGTAAAAATTTAAACAAAAATACCACAATAAAGATGAGCTGGGCAAGTTTGATTATCCAGAAAATCAGCTTGTAAAAGCTTATGGTGAGTGAACTAAAAATCTAGCAAGATCTGAGAAAACCACAAAGTCTGCCAAAGCAGTCTGCTGAACTGATGTGGTGTGCAACTTGGTGCACAAGTGCACAGAAGTTCTAGGACTTATGTAACTTACTAAGTGGACTACTGGGACTACAAAAATTCCAAAGGTGAGGTCCAAATCAGCTTATAGCCTATTATGCCTTATACGAGCTTACTGTGGACTGAAATGCACAAGGATGACTCAAAACTTGATTATCTATCTGTGAGGCTAATTAGAGCTAGGAAATAGCTTATGTAGACTGAGAAAAGCTGGATTGAAGTTGGGCTTGTGGTCAATCTACAGTAACACTGCTTTTGGCCTATCTAATCTGCTAAACCAAACACCCTTTAATGGTGTGACTGTCTTGGTTTAGAACTGGATAAGGGTGTTTTAAGCTAAGTTATGAACAACTACTGATCACTAATCTTATATTAACTAGAGTGAACACTTTATAAAGCAGAAATAAGCAGTTTGAATAAGCTATGCCTTATTGGCTGTTTTTGACTTTTTTGAGATTTTTAAGTGAAATTATATAAAAGCTAATTAAAACTTGATTAAGACTAATTATACTGATGTAAAATGATTACTAACTACTGATAAGCTGAGAAATAGTGAAATAAGCAACAATTAGCACTAGTACAGTAACTATGTAGAATTAAGAAAGAAAACTTGAAAACTAGGCTTACAACTGAGTTGGCTGAGACACAAAGGACTAGGACCAAGAACCCTTCTAGCTTGTTCACACAAGCTATAAAACACCCCTAAGCCTTCCTTTATAGCTTTTAATTCCCCAGATAGCTTATTTGACCCCGAGTTGACTTTCGTTGACCATCTTCTTCATTACTTGAAATTCAGAACTGAGTGATACTAAATAAGCTTACAAGAAGCTATGAAAAGCTTACATAAGCTTATTAAAAGGTATTTAGGAGCTTTGGGTGGTTACTTAATAGTACTATTAGCTTATACGATTCACACAACAACTTGCAACTTGATCACTATAACTGAATTGAACTTATATTAATAACTGGAACTGAAATTACAATATGATAAGTACTGAATAGAAATTACAATTACACTAGGAGTTCAAATTTGCATAATACGACATACATAAAACTAAATTAACTAACTATTGCTTCCTTCATGCTCCTCTTGTATTTATAGCTGAGAATTAGGGTTTCCAGCATCATTGTCATCATTTCCCACCATTCACCTTAGCTTTTGGTCCACTCTCCATGTGCCAAGTATTTTTGGCGGGAAAATTGAGTTAGTGGGAAAACCACTTGGGTTCTGTGAGGTGACTGGAGGAGAAGCATTTAATGCTTCTGATAGTTGGTGGGATGTGTAACAGAGGAGGGGGGAGGTGGGTGTGTCAGGATAAGGGTGGTGGATGGTGGGTTGAGGTGCTTGGGCGGGTAACTGGAAAGAAGGAGAAGAGTTTGACTCTAGTCAAACTCTGGTTATGCTAAATAGAGAGATGGGTCGGGTTTATTTGTGGATTGGGTTTTATTTATTTTGGGTTTTGGTGGGTTTGTTTTAGTGTGGGCTGGGGTTGTATAATACAAAGGGTTCGTTTGGTTTTTAGATTTTTAAGCACAAGGACCAAACTTGTAAACTGCTGAAACTTTAGGGACCTGATTTGCCAATATTCCAAACTCACTTCAAAGGACTAAACCTGCCACAAATCAATAACACAAGGACCATAGTTGATAATTTTCTATTTTAAAACTTCCAAGGACCTTTTATGTCAATTTTGGATTTTGAGGGGCAAAAGTTGCCATTTTGTGAAACTTTGCACCAAAGGACTTATTATGTAATTTTATGATTCTTAAAGGACCTTTGATGACTTTTCCTGTTTTTAGAATAACCAGGGACTAGTTTTGACAACTTTTGAAAGTTGAGGGACTGAAACTGCCAATTATGCAAACTTTGTTCGTTTTTTTATCTGTTTTTAAACATTTTGCATCTGAAACATATAAAACACAATTCTGGGATAATTTCAGTATTATGATGCATTTCTGAGTGTTTTTGGATGTTTTGGCAGCTCAGATTAGGTAAAAATGATGAGTATTTAGACACTCATCAATCCCCCACACTAAACTATTGCTAGTCCCTAGCAATCTTTTATGAAGTTTTTAATGGATTTTTCTCTTTACCAAAAGCCATTACTTCTGGAGTAGCCAATGTTTTAGTATGTGATACTTTGGTACAATGATAACCAAATGATTTTGAGCAAACCATCAGCTGTCAACGGTTTTGATTTGTCTTTACCAGAAGCCGTTTGCTTCTGGACTAGCCAACTCTTAGATAAATTACAACTATTATCTTTGGTAAGCTGATTACCAATCATGGATTTTCACTGCCTTAACCACAAGCCATAACCTTGCGGGCTAGCCAACTCTTCACTTATAAGGATATGGTGAGTCGAATACCATACAATTTTCGGAAAATTGTAAGCCATAAACGGATTTGATATATCTTTACCAAGAGCCGTTTGCTCTCGGATTAGCCAATCCTTATGTGGGTTAGACATGGCGGACTGATAACCATTTATTGCGTTCTAAGTGAGAAAAAATTTTAAAATTTTGGCCTAAAATGGGGGTACTAGATGGTACATTTGATCAAATTCGCGAGAATTCCCCCCACACTTAGAACTGAATATTGCCCTCAATATTCAAAGAACCGGTTGTTAAACCAACACTTAGAACGTGAAAGGAAAATACTAATAGCCATTATTTTTATATACACACACACATTTTTTTTTTTTTTTTTTTGACTGAACATATTTACAACATGTGGGGCATCTCCCCCACACTAGGGTGAGACATGGGTGAAAACCCATATATTTGCTACTGTTTTTATTAACCGAGTCGCTAGCTTGACTCGACCCCGAATTGAGTTGATTCCTCTCGAACAGTCAGGTTTATCACGCAAGCTAACCGCTTGTGAACGGTCAACCGTAACAAAGGGTTCCTGAACAGCCCGGGAGAAAAAGCAATTTAAAAGTCTATGGGGAAGTAAGTGGAAGAGACCATCTCCATCGGATTTTCATTCAAGATGTTTGTATACACATTGAAGTACATGAAAGTTCCACACCAAGAGAGAGATATCTGGCATTAAACCAATGTTATATGGAAAATGCCAGGGTCAAAAGTAACATCCTCACTCCCAAATGAGTGAAAGATAGGGGAAATCACCGGGTAGGTGAAGGGAAGAAGAGAGATCTGAACATCAATTAAGAGAAGAACTTCCTCCCCAAGGATTGCATATTCAAGAGGAGGAGGCAAGTCCTTAAACTTGATCTCCGGAAATTTATCAGTTTTCTCAACTGACTTGATTTCCTTCTTATGAAGTTGTTTTGGTGGAAGAGGGGAAGATGAATCTTCGTTTAACAAATTTTCTAGAAAAAGAATGTCCCCCTCTGGATCAAGATAGTTATCATCAACCTCATGCGGAGGTGAACTATCTAGAGCGAGAAAAGCATCGACTTCATCCCAAAAGGGATCACTTCCCTCAACCGAAGTGAGAGAAGGGGAAGAGTCGGCTATGATAAGTTGAGAAGATGTGGTGGGATTCCCACTCACAGAATTATGAAAATAACCAAGATTTTCTTGAGAGTATTCCTTTGAAGTAATGTCAATGACATCGATTCGGTTAACCGAAGCAGAATCATAATTTGAGGAGTACCTCGAAGTTTGATCATGGTTAAAAGTAACAGCTTCATTATCCACACGCAAGGTGATCTCATGCTTAAATACATCAATAAGAGCATGGCCCGTTTTTAGGAATCCTCTTCCAAGAATTAGAGGAACCTTTTGATCTGCGTCGAAGTCAACAACCACAAAGTCAGCTGGAAAATGGAACTTTCCTATTTTCACAAATACATCTTCGGCAATGCCGCAAGGATGAGATATGGTTCGGTCTGCAAGCTCAAGAGTCATGCAGGTAGGAGTAAGAGCCGGAAGAGAGAGTTTCTTCCATACTGAATGAGGCATCAGGTTGATGCTTGCACCTAGATCTGCTAAGGCATAGCATTCAACCATTCCTGGAAATACACAAGGTAGTAGAAACTTTCCAGGATCTCCAAGCTTCTCCGGAAGCTTTTTCAAGATAACCGCTGAGCAGTTCTCATTTAATGGAGTTTTAGCCATTTCGATCAGTTTTTCCTTGTTGCTTAACAAGTGTTTGATTGTTGATGCAAACTTGGGCATCAGAATGATAGCATCCGCAAAACTTATGTCAAAATGTAATTCTTTAAAGATTTGAAAGAATTTGTCCATTTGTTGACTAGCCTTCTCACGGAGCTTTTGCTCATTTAAGCGCGATGGGTAAGGAATGTAAGGTTTGGATTTAGGGGCAATGACTTCAGGAGTCTCAACAGTTTCAAAGACAACTCCTGGTTTGGATTTCTTTTTCTGGACAATCGGAGGATGGACATGTGTTATACTTTGTGGGCTTGGAATTGGCACTTTGTCCGTTGTATCCTCCGTCTCTTTTTCCATTTCAAACAACGGAGGAGGAATAGGGCCAGCTGGCCCCTTATAAGAAGCACCACTCCGAGTGGTGATAGCTTTGACGAAAGTGGTATCTTCGTCATCATCACTGTCATCAAGTACACTGACAGGAACAGCATTGAGCATTTCGGAATAATATCTGGCTGATCTTTGCTCACTAAGTTTGGTTGACAAACTTTTAACCGTAAATCGTGAAAGAGTAGGATCGATTCTAGACGGTTGAGGAGCAATTGTGGGTGTAGATTTTTGGATGACCGAGGGTTGGATGACCGAAGGTTGGACGTATTTAGCACTTCCATTGTTAGTGGGAAGTACCGGGTCCTTTATCACCTTGAATCCAACATGAGATTTACCATTACGTGTACTGACAGCTTTGAGTTCACCCCTAGGGTTGACAACAGTGTTACTTGGGAGACCTCCCGAGGTAGAAGGTATATCAGTTAAAGACTTTTTGATCTGGTTTAATTGGGCAACCAATAACTGGTTTGTCTCACGTTGTGTCTTATTTGTTTCCTTTTGGGTTTTCATGAATTGCATCAGCAACTCATCTGAGGATGTCTGATTTTGGTTTGAACCTTGGTTTTGATTAAAATTTGGACCACGGTTTTGGTTAAAATTACCCTGATTCTGACCTCGGTTTTGATTGAAATTTTGAGAATTGTTAAAATTTTGTCCCTGATTTTGAACAAAGCGATTTTGATTATTATGATTTGGCACGGGTGGAAAACCAGGTGGGACCATAGCATTCGGTGCTCGGTACTGAGTCTCAGCATGCGGATGGTATTGATTTTGGTTTACTGCAGCTACGGGAGCTGGGTAAAGAGAAGCATCGGTTGCTTGACAATCAAAATACGCATGTGGGCCACCACAAGTTTCACACACTTTGTTTATTGCTTTAATTTGTTCCGGTTTATGAATTTCACTTTTTAATTCTTTCATTTCTTTCATCATACAACGCATTGAATCTGTAAGGAAGGCTAACTCTGAAGAGTTACCGGATGAAGAAGCAGTAGGAGTGACAGGAACATTCACTTTGTTTCTAGAAATAGGAACTTTTGATTTATTTTCACAAATTTCAACCACCTCTCTAGGTTTACGATTCAAGATATTGCCACCGGAGGCTGCGTTAAGTGCATCTTGATCGTTTTGGGTTAACCCATTATAAAACGTATTTATCTGTTGTAACACCGTGAAATCGTGATGTGGGCACTTTCTTAGGAGATCTTTAAATTTGTCCCATGCCTCTCCGAAATTTTCATCAAAACCTTGACGAAATCCAGCAATTTCATTTTTTAGATTGGTCGTCTTTGATGGAGGGAAGAAATAATTTACAAATTTCTTTACGAGATCTTCCCAGGTTTCAATGGATCGAGGGGGTTCTTTATCCAGCCAAATCCGGGCTGCCCCCTCAAGTGAGAATGGAAATAGCATCAATTTGATAACTGTTTGCGGCACATTTTTGTAATTGATTGTAGAGGTCAGTTTGTTGAACCAACGAATGTGTGCATAAGGATCCTCTCGTTCAAACCCGTGGAATTGGTTTGTGGACACGAGCTGAATCAAATGTATTTTCAGTTCAAAATGATCAGAATCGATGATTGGTAAAACGATGGCATCTCCATAACCCTCGGTGGGTGCCTGGAGCATTTCAGCCATTGTGCGTTCGTCTGCCATATTTTCAGTGAGAACAGTACGAATCTCGGGTTCGACTATTTGGGCAGCACGTCTACGATTACGTCTTCTCGGAATTTCTACGAGTTCACGTAAAGGGCTTGATGACGTGGAAGAACGAGTGCGCATGCACTAAGTAAAATATCCCAATTAAAACAAGACAGAAGCAAAACACAAGTTAACTTAAACCAACAATCAACAAGCGTACGGTAGCTCTCTAAAAGATAAACGCACAGAGTGGCGGAGAAGCAAAGGTGGGCAATTAAGCTCCTTAAAAACCCGCTTCTTTCAGTCCGACAATTTAATGTCAGACTATCCTAGAACCTCCGTTAGAGTTTGTTTATCAATCAAAGGTGAGCCGATATTCGCAAGTGATACAGAGGTAAAGTTTTAAATCTTTGGTTTGGGAACTTATTATGGTCGTACCCCCAGTTAGGTAGTACTCTGTCTTGGTTCTCGATGGTAATTTTTTATTGTTATTTATTATTAACAAAGAAAACGGAATTTATTTTTGGTGTTTTTATTTTTTATATGATAATAATAATAATATATATAGAAAAGAAAAGAAAAATATTTTTGTATTTTATATTGTTTTTGGGAAATAGGAACTTCCGATAGAAGGATCTCGAATCACTAATCGCTAAAACTCTTCACAATAGTCGCAGCACACCTCCCCAGCAGCGGCGCCAAAATTTGATCCGCCCGAAAACGTATATATAAATATATGCAGTCTCAGAACGAATACTCGTGTGTAGTGTGAAACCAGGCAAGTGATCACCCGGATCGTTTCCCAACGAGGTGTGAATGGAAAACTGTGAAAAGCTAGGATTAGAGTGACTGATGATTTAGATTGCTTTTGATTTTGCTTTATTTAACAATTCTAAATAACAATTTAAAGACAAATATGCACAAGAAAATAAAACGCGAATAAATAAATAAAACGCGTAACGGAAAAGCTAAAATGGGACTAAAAAGTAAAGTTTATAAAATTTAAAACCTAAAAATGTAAAATTACTTAAAACTTATTTAAAAACTTAAATTATATTTTTTATACTTTTTATTTAATTTTTATTAATTATTTATTTATTTAATTACTTATTAAACTATTTAAATTAATAAAAAATACTAAATGAACAAAGAAAATTCTAAAACTTTTTCTAAAAATATTATAAGATGAAAAGAAGCTAAGAAAATTATAAAATTGAAATTTACTTAATTAAAATTTAAAAAGATAAATTCTATTAAATAGAAGCTATTACTATATTTCTATTTTTGGTTTTTCTTAAGGTCTAAAAATATAATTATATTTTTCCTGGATTAAAATTGACAAAAGAAAATTATTAAAATTGGATTTATATTTTTCTGATTATTTTTCTATTTAATATGATTTAAATACTATTTTAAACTAATTAAAAGATTAAAAATATTAAAACTATTAATAAAAATCTGAAACTTTTTTCTAAATTATTTTATATGATTACTGAGCTAACAAAATTAAAATGGGGTTGACAGCTATCTCTAATAAGCTACAATTAAGCTAATAAGCTACTGAATAAATAAGTTATTTAAATTAAACTGCTATTGCTAGTTAAATATTAAAATGTGCACAGGTATAATGGAAAAGTCCTACGGGCACACTGGGTGGGGTGTTGGTGTTGTGATCAAGAGGTCAGGGGTTCGAATCCCACTAGGACCTTTTTGCTAAAACTTATGTTTTTGACTTTTTTTCTTTTTGAGACTTACTTATCAGCTAATTATAGGTAACTTTTGAACTGGAACTATTTTTAGAATTAGTTGAATAAGCTAGAAACAAGGGCTTAAGCTTAACAGTTGGCTATTAAGGTTTATATGAAACTTGGATTCTTCAAACAAGCTTTAAGCTTGTCAAAGAGCTATGAGCTTATGAGATAAGCTACTATGGACTGTGTTACACCTAATGAAGCTAATGGATCCAAGATAAACTGGCTGATAAGCCAGAAAAAGCTCAAAAAGAGCTTGTGGCTTCTAAGTCTGCTGAGGTGCCCTGCACCAGGGCAAAACTGCCCACTTTGAGGGGCTAGTTTAGGGTTCTAGAGAATTGTAAAAATTTAAACAAAAATACCACAATAAAGATGAGCTGGGCAAGTTTGATTATCCAGAAAATCAGCTTGTAAAAGCTTATGGTGAGTGAACTAAAAATCTAGCAAGATCTGAGAAAACCACAAAGTCTGCCAAAGCAGTCTGCTGAACTGATGTGGTGTGCAACTTGGTGCACAAGTGCACAGAGGTTCTAGGACTTATGTAACTTACTAAGTGGACTACTGGGACTACAAAAATGCCAAAGGTGAGGTCCAAATCAGCTTATAGCCTATTATGCCTTATATGAGCTTACTGTGGACTGAAATGCACAAGGATGACTCAAAACTTGATTATCTATCTGTGAGGCTAATTAGAGCTAGGAAATAGCTTATGTGGACTGAGAAAAGCTGGATTGAAGTTGGGCTTGTGGTCAATCTACAGTAACACTGCTTTTGGCCTATCTAATCTGCTAAACCAAACACCCTTTAATGGTGTGACTGTCTTGGTTTAGAACTGGATAAGGGTGTTTTAAGCTAAGTTATGAACAACTACTGATCACTAATCTTATATTAACTAGAGTGAACACTTTATAAAGCAGAAATAAGCAGTTTGAATAAGCTATGCCTTATTGGCTGTTTTTGACTTTTTTGAGATTTTTAAGTGAAATTATATAAAAGCTAATTAAAACTTGATTAAGACTAATTATACTGATGTAAAATGATTACTAACTACTGATAAGCTGAGAAATAGTGAAATAAGCAACAATTAGCACTAGTACAGTAACTATGTAGAATTAAGAAAGAAAACTTGAAAACTAGGCTTACAACTGAGTTGGCTGAGACACAAAGGACTAGGACCAAGAACCCTTCTAGCTTGTTCACACAAGCTAGAAAACACCCCTAAGCCTTCCTTTATAGCTTTTAATTCCCCAGATAGCTTATTTGACCCTGAGTTGACTTTCGTTGACCATCTTCTTCATTACTTGAAATTCAGAACTGAGTGATACTAAATAAGCTTACAAGAAGCTATGAAAAGCTTACATAAGCTTATTAAAAGGTATTTAGGAGCTTTGGGTGGTTACTTAATAGTACTATTAGCTTATACGATTCACACAACAACTTGAAACTTGATCACTATAACTGAATTGAACTTATATTAATAACTGGAACTGAAATTACAATATGATAAGTACTGAATAGAAATTACAATTACACTAGGAGTTCAAATTTGCATAATACGACATACATAAAACTAAATTAACTAACTATTGCTTCCTTCATGCTCCTCTTGTATTTATAGCTGAGAATTAGGGTTTCCAGCATCATTGTCATCATTTCCCACCATTCACCTTAGCTTTTGGTCCACTCTCCATGTGCCACGTATTTTTGGCGGGAAAATTGAGTTAGTGGGAAAACCACTTGGGTTCTGTGAGGTGACTGGAGGAGAAGCATTTAATGCTTCTGATAGTTGGTGGGATGTGTAACAGAGGAGGGGGAGGTGGGTGTGTCAGGATAAGGGTGGTGGATGGTGGGTTGAGGTGCTTGGGCGGGTAACTGGAAAGAAGGAGAAGAGTTTGACTCTAGTCAAACTCTGGTTATGCTAAATAGAGAGATGGGTCGGGTTTATTTGTGGATTGGGTTTTATTTATTTTTGGGTTTGGGCTGGGTTATGTTTTAGTGTGGGCTGGGGTTGTATAATACAAAGGGTTCGTTTGGTTTTTAGATTTTTAAGCACAAGGACCAAACTTGTAAACTGCTGAAACTTTAGGGACCTGATTTGCCAATATTCCAAACTCACTTCAAAGGACTAAACCTGCCACAAATCAATAACACAAGGACCATAGTTGATAATTTTCTATTTTAAAACTTCCAAGGACCTTTTATGTCAATTTTGGATTTTGAGGGGCAAAAGTTGCCATTTTGTGAAACTTTGCACCAAAGGACTTATTATGTAATTTTATGATTCTTAAAGGACCTTTGATGACTTTTCCTGTTTTTAGAATAACCAGGGACTAGTTTTGACAACTTTTGAAAGTTGAGGGACTGAAACTGCCAATTATTCAAACTTTGTTCGTTTTTTCAACTGTTTTTAAACATTTTGCATCTGAAACATATAAAACACAATTCTGGGATAATTTCAGTATCATGATGCATTTCTGAGTGTTTTTGGATGTTTTGGCAGCTCAGATTAGGTAAAAATGATGAGTATTTAGACACTCATCATTCAACAACATGAACAATTTGTTATCTCTGAAGATGAGACCATTGATAGTGCGTTTGCTAGGTTTAATACTATTATTACATCTCTTAAAGCACTTGACGAATCTTTTTCTAGTTAGAATTTTGTCAGGAAATTTCTAAGAGCACTCCACCTAAAGTGGAGAGCAAAGGTGACAGCTATTGAAGAATCTAAGGATCTCTCAAGTATGACACTGGACGAGCTCATAGGAAACCTCAAAGTTCACGAAATGGTGATGGAAAAAGACTTAGAAATAGTTAAAGGCAAGAAGGAGAAAATGAAGTCTATTGCCTTGAAAGCTAAAGTTGAGTCAAGTGATGAAGAGTCTTGTTCTAGTAGCGAAAACGAAGAATATGCCATGGCCGTAAGAGATTTCAAGAAATTCTTCAGGAGACGAGGAAAGTTCGTTAGACCACCTCGTGAAGAAAATAAATCCTTCCGAAAAGACCGCGAAGATAGGAAAGAAAAAGTAGACAGTAAGTGTTATAGGTGTGGTGATTCTAGTCACTTAATAGGAGAATGTCCTAAGCCTCCAAAGAACAAGTCTCAAAGAGCCTTTGTCAGTGGAGCTTGGAGTGATAGTGAAGGAGATGATGACGAGCCTAAGAACGACAAAGTTGCTCTCATGGCTCACAACACAGAAGAGGTACATTCTGACTCATCATACTCTTCTATAGACGATGAAACCTTAGAAGTAGAATATAACAAACTGTGTGATATAACTTTAAAATTCATAAACAAAAATAAGTTCTTAAAAACCAAAACGACACTTTTAGAAAACGAAGTTTATTGGCTTAAAGAAAAGGAAATACGAATGGAAAAAGGTAAAAATGCTAAAGAAACGTTTGTGTCGTGTCAGAAACTTATACTAGAACTAGAAACATTAAAAACCACACAAGAATATCTCATCAAACAAAATTCCAAGTTTAAAAAGTTTGATAAAAACATAAGTTGTGCAGATGAGATAATGAAGATACAAAAACTACCTCATGATAAAACCGGACTAGGTTTTATGAAACTAGGAACTTTAAGTGACTTTAAGAAACAAACTGTGAAAGAAAAAGAAACTGTTCCAACTAAGTTAGAAGCCCACGGATCCGACGGATCCAAAGTTTTGGATCCGCCAGTTGTACCAAAAGGATCCGCCGGTACAAGTTATGAACAGAAGGTTCTAAAAACTGACCGTACTGAATTCGTTAGAGTCACTAGAAAACCTAGTACTAGTATAACTAATAACAAACAAAAACCAACAGTTTCTATAGGAAAAGGTCAAGCTAGAAATGAATATAGAGTTAAAACGGTTCAACAGAAACCTCAAACTAGTTTTCCCAAACACCCCTTTCCAAAAAGTAATGTTAACCCACAACATATTTACCAAAGTAATTGGAACCAAAACATGTCGAGAAACTTTCATGGTCCTAATTACATGCCATGGAACAATTGTCCACCATTTCCTTACATGAACCATGATAATGTCATGTTTAACCCAAACGGACCAATGAGATATTGGGGACCAAACACTTGAGTTTTTCTTGAACTTAGGTGTGCTTAAAAGTTGAATTAGAACCTGATGAGTGAATCAAAGATAGTGGTTGCTCAAGGAACATGACGTGAAACAAAAGCCTTTTCTCAACCTACCAAGTGTACGACGGAGGTAAAGTCACATTCGGTAGCAAACTTAAAAGTAAAATCATCGGAAAATGTACGATCTCTCATGACTCTCTCTCTATTGATGATGTTGCTCATGTAGATAATTTAGGTTTTAACTTGCTTAGTATAAGTCAATTGTGCCGCAAAAAGTATAACGTCCTTTTCAGTAAAAATGAAAGTAAAATACTTAAAGACGGTATAACAATAGGAAAAGGTGTTTTAAAGAATAACGTATATGTTATGAAATTAGATAAAACACCTAAAGACAAACTTTGTCTAACTTCTTTGGACAATAACTCAACTCTATGGCATCGATGCTTAGGTCACGCCAATATGAGGTTAATTCAATCCTTATCATCTAAGGAACTCGTTAGGAACCTGCCCAAGTTGAAATATGACCAACACTTTTGTGATGCTTGCAAAATAGGAAAACATGTTCATAATAGCCATAAGGCTAAAAACATGGTGTCTACATCTAGGTGTCTAGAATTATTACATATGAATTTGTTTGGTCCATCTGCTATACAAAGTTACGGGGGAAACTTCTATACTTTGGTAATAGTAGATGATTACTCTAGGTATACATGGACTAAGTTTTTGAAAACTAAAAACGAAGCATTTGATAAATTTGAAATCTTAAGTAACAAAATTCAAAATCAAATAGGAAGTAACATAGTATCAATTAGAACTGACCATGGTCGTGAATTCGACAACGAAATTCAATTCGGAGCTTTTTGTGATGCCAATGGCATAACTCATAATTTCTCGGCTCCTCGAACCCCTCAATCTAACGGTGTGGTAGAACGCAAAAATAGGACAATTCAAGAAATGAGTAGAACCATGTTAAATGAACAAAACATACCTCAAAAGTTTTGGTGTCACGCTGTAGATACATCTACATATATTCTAAATCGTGTTCTAATTAGATCATTCTTGACAAAGACTCCATATGAGTTATACAGAGGCAAAAAGCCTACTTTAGGATATTTTAAAGTGTTTGGAAGCAAGTGCTTCATTTTAAACACAAAGGATTATCTCACCAAGTTCGACCCAAAGTCGTATGAAGGTGTATTTCTAGGATATTCACAAACTAGTAAAGCATATATAGTTTTGAACAAAGAAACCTCAAGAGTCGAGGAATCGTTGAACGTAACATTCGACGAAAGTCCACCTCCCTCTAAGACATCACCTTTGGTAGATGATGACTTAGTTGAAAGTCAAATGGTTGAAAATATAGAAAATGTTGAAAATAATAAAGAAGATGAACCAGTAAAAATTGATTTAATCAACATCAAAGAAACAAAAAGTCATCCATTATAAAATGTCATAGGAAAACTTAATGAAAGAACATTGAGATCTAAAGCTCAAAATGAAAGTAATTTCTTTTGTTTTGTTTCAACAATTGAGCCTAAAAATATAAATGAGGCTATAAAAGATGAATCATGGGTTATTGCTATGCAAGAGGAATTAAATCAATTTGTTAGAAATGACATTTGGACACTAGTTCCACAACCTAAAAATCAAACCATAATCGGTACAAAATGGGTGTTTAGAAATAAAATGGATGAAAATGGCATAGTATCTAGAAACAAAGCTAGACTAGTAGCACAAGGCTACAATCAACAAGAAGGTATAGATTAGGATGAAACATTTGCACCCGTAGCTAGACTAGAGTCTATTAGGATACTACTTGCATATGCATGTGCACATGATTTTAAATTATTTCAAATGGATGTCAAAAGTGCATTTTTAAATGGATTTATAAATGAAGAAGTATATGTTGCACAACCTCCCGGCTTTGCCCATTTTGAAAAACCAAATCATGTTTACAAACTTAAGAAAGCTTTATACGGACTTAAGCAAGCACCAAAAGCTTGGTATGATAGACTTAAGACCTTCCTACTTGACCATAAGTATACCATGGCCTAGTAGACAATACTCTCTTCACCAAGAAAAAGGGATCACATATTATCATCGTCCAGATATATGTGGATGACCTTATATTCGGCTCAACTTGTCAAGAATTATGCGACGATTTCTCAAAAATCATGCATGACTATTTTGAAATGAGTATGATGGGGGAACTAAACTTTTTCTTAGGTCTCCAAATAAAACAATTAGAAGATGGGATATTCTTCAACCAATCAAAGTATATCAAAGATATGCTTAAGAAGTTTGGTCTTGAATACTCAAAACCTATGAAAACACCCATGTCCACAGAAACCAAACTCACAAAGGATGAAGAAAATGAATCCGTAGATAGCACTAAATATAGAGGAATGATTGGTAGTTTGCTCTATCTTACGGCTAGTAGGCCGGACATTATGTTTAGTGTTTGTCTATGTGCACGTTTTCAAGAAGATCCTAAAATATCTCATCTTGAAGCCGTTAAACGGATATTTAGATACATTAAAGGCACTACACATTTAGGATTATGGTATCCCAAAGGGACAGGTGTAGAAACCATAGAGTATGCCAACTCAGACCATGCCGGTGACTATGTTGATAGGAAAAGTACTAGCGGTATTTGTACTTTTGTAGGACATTGTCTCACCGCATGGTTTGCTAAGAAAAAACAACCCTCGCCATATCAACAACTTAAGCCGAGTACGTGTCAGCAGGAAAAGCTTGCCAACAAGCACTGTGGATGAAACAAGCTCTCGTCGACTATGGAATTGAACTCAACGACATTCCTATTCTTTGCGACAACAAAGGAGCTATCGATCTCAGCAAAAATCCAGTCCAACACGCTAGAACCAAACACATAGAAATATGTCACCACTTCCTACGTGACAATGTTCAGAAGGGAAACATCTCAATTGAGAAAGTTTCCTCAGAGGACAACATTGCCGATATCCTCACAAAACCTCTCAAGAGAGAACCTTTCAACTATCTTAGACTTGGTTTAGGATTAATGGAACCTAGTGAGTAGAATAAACGTTAGCTCAAACCTTAGATTAACCAAACACGGCAACAGCCAAACTCATGTTCTGATCCTGCGGATCCAAACGACAACAAGGGCGGAACCCTTGTTTGGGATCCGCCGGATCCGTCATCTGCTGAGGCAGTTTTTATATATATTAAACAAATACCCTGTACTATTCATCACTCTTCCCTAAAACTTATCACCTACTGTATTCGACTCATAATTCACCAAAATCATAATTTAGGCTATCTTCTTCAACCAATTTGTGCTCAAATCATCACTGTAAGTATCCTTAACATGTTTGTACTCCTGATCTGCGTCTAGGATTTCTATTTCATGCACAAAACCAAAACTTGGGGTTATGCATAATTCTTGAAAAATCATGAAGCATATTTACTAAATTGCATAACAAATCGTGTTTTTCATAGTTAGGAATTGCATCTTGTAGTACATTGTCATTATTAATCAAAAACCTCATGAGAAATTTTTGCTAAAATCTTCTCACGACTAGGAAAAATGGTTTTTGAACATTGTTCATACAAATACAAAAACGTTATGTTTTAAGCATCACTTGCATAATGTCTCTTGAATGCTAAAGGGAATACATAACTAATATGTATTTTCGGGTACATTCAATCGTAGCTAAATTGAAGTAGGAGCGTTTGGGTTATCTCTCGTTTTATCATAAAACTTGCATAAACATAATTTTCATGCATCAAAAGGAGTCGAGATAACCACACCTCCGCATTGTCCCCATGTAGGCACAAACTAGACTTTTATACGTATTTTCGATAATTTCAACTAAACTATATATTTTTCATGTCTAGGATAACTATGCCTCCCGCAACCAACTACGATCACAAAAAGACCATCGATTATCTTCCCAAACACCACAAAACCAAAGGTCTCACCGAAGCCCAAGTTAATATTTTCAAAGCCTTAGAAAAATGATATGTCCATGAGGGTAGGGTTGTAGACTCCCCATTCTATGAAGATACCAATCTCCGCGAACAATTGGCCGCGATTCATTTCGATTGTCTTTTAGACATTGATGAGCCTATCATTCCTAGGTTCATTCTTGAGTTCTATGCAACCATAGGTCTTAGTTCAAGCGACAATGGTCTTATGAGCATTCACTTTAGTGTCAATGGAACCTTGTTCAATATTCCATTAGATCAATTTGGTGATGTCTTAGGAGTTCCAAATTATGGAACATGTGTCTACTCCGATAAATGGTCTTTGAACATTCTAGAATCCAACCTTGGTAGAACGGCACCATATGCCACACCTTTGACCGCCAAAGAAACCATTAGGGAGCATATCTTCTTACCTAGGAACAACCCAACTAGGATGCATCGAGGTCGTCAAGTAGCTAGAGACCCATTTGCCATGGAGCTTAATGAACTCAAGCCCGAATTTAGAAAGTTAGAAGACGTGTTGAGGGCTAATGTCATATGCACTGTTGGAAATCCGGATCACATCAACGCTTGTCTTTGCTATATGATGTATTGTGTCTCAACTCATCAACCCTTCAACCTTGCATACTATATCGCCAAACGAATGGCCGATATTCTGGTACAAGGTACCACCGCTATGCCCTACGGGATGCTATTGACTCGTCTCTATAGAGCCTTTGCACCCATTCCTAGAAATGCCTTAGGATTTGTTCCCGATTATGATGAGATTCCACACACCTTTGTTCCCTTAAGCGATTTTAGGGTAGCGGTTGAAAAAGGCAAATGTCCTCGCCCTCAAACATCATCATCATCATCATCAATGAGTGACGATGACGGCTTGCCAAACTCTAGGATCACTCCACCGGAATACTTGCGTCAACTTCCACCGATTGCAAATGAGGAGCATCGTCAAACAAAGGGAATGATGAAGAATTTGGGGCGTTGGATCATGAAACTTCACAAGGGTTACAAGAAATTGAGCAAGAAGTTCAAGTGAGAGGAGTGTTTGGAATTAGACGTTATTAGACAATGATATGTTAAACATGTATGGTTCTTAACTAATTATGTTAGTACTTGACTTGTATGTGAACTAACTCAGATTTGCAGGTCGATAACACTTAGTGTTATCAATTTTCCGAGAATAAGCCACTGTTTGGCTTAACTCCATTTAAGGTAAGTTATGATGATCGGATTTATTTATGTGTAAACGTGTGTTAGAATATATATATTTAGTATATTTGTAGTACATATTAGCTATTACATACGTTATAGGAGAATTTTCGGGTTTTGGTCTAAAAACGCGAAATTTGCATATCTCTCTGTTTGTTTTAGCACATTCGGACGACCGATATGGCGGATCCCAGTTTTTGGATCCGCTTAGTGTATCTCTTGGATCCGCCAGTCCAGAACCCACGGATTCCACGGCTCCCAAACTTTGGCTCCGCCTTTGTTGTCGATTGGATCCGTGGGTACCAACAGTAACTTTTTTTCAAAAATTCCCGACTCATCCCAACACTTTGATTTTGATTTGTAGCTTCTTTAGATTATATTCACTGATCATTAAACTCTCTAGAATGATTTAGGAACTCTTAGAACCCAAAGAACTCAATTTCCCACCAAAATTTGAATTTTCAAATTTTACATGTGAGTTACCTTTCTAATACAAGCAAGGAACCCTTTTGAGGGATCCGTCAAATCCATGGAAATATCAAATCAACAGATTTTCCACTATCTCTTTGCATTTACTGCAAATCCCCCTCATATCACTCAACTCCATTTCAATGGATTGACCTTAGGATGTGACAAGCTTAAATTTTTGTTCCAAATCATGAGGAACCAACATTCTCCATTGGATTTACATCCAATCCAAACACACAGACCAACAAACCTTCTGCCTATAAATTAGTACCTTAGGATCATCACTAAACTCACTCACTCACCATTTCCTCTACTTTCTCTCCTGTACATCTTAGCTACCTTACTTCACCATGACTAAATCAAACAACTCTTCCACCTCTAGACCTCCAAAACGAACTGCCCGCATTAGTGTTAAACCATGTTGCTTCATAAACTTAGCAAACTCATCATCAGAGGAATCATCTCCTCTAAATATCTCATCACCTATTGCAAGTGAGAATTTCCTCACACTTTCTACTCCCACGCCATCAAATGTTGCTATCCATACACCACCACCAACCATTACTCCAATAGCTACCACTCCATCACAACCTGTTAGATCACCATCACCCCCAAAATCACCCAAACTCCAACCTATAGAGTTATTTAGGACTCCACCTACATCACCACACCCATACCTTGATGAGTTGGAAGAACTTCCACCAAGGTCAACCAATCCTCCACCCATGACCTTTGAAGGTCAAGAACCAATGCTTTTTCATCCGCTTTAACTTGATATCCACGGTCCTTTATACCGTGATGCACCACCACCTCAACCTCAACCACAACCTCTCTCACCCACATCCACTCTAATTGCCATTGATGAGGAAATGTGGATAAATGAGCCACAAACCCAAGAAGAGATCAACGAGGAACTCACCCATCTCCATGCTCTCTCTAATATGGTTGGATCTAGCCTTGATGAAGCAATGGATCTACAAACCATCTTGATGAACTCCATCCCCACTCCACCATCATCCAACCAACAACAACAACCATCCAACAACCAACCACCACCACCACCACCACCAAACCATGAGACTATTCTTCCTCCCAGTTTTTCAAGCCATGATTGCTCGCATTGTGAGAGAACCGCTCATTTGGCCCAAAGGACCAACATTTTGGTCCATGAGCTCCAAAATGAAATGAGGTTCATATTGAACCACATTCTCGAGCGTCTCAATGCAATCTCTCATCCTCCTCAATAGGAGCTTTGTTAGTTTCCTCTTAAAGGAACTTTTAGGGTGTTGTTTTAGAATTTTTCTTATTAGTTTTTATTTTCCTTGTTTGAATGTAACATCATTTTTTCCAAGTAATGAATGTTATGTTTTTATGCTTGTGGGTGATCAACATTAAGCATATTATCTCATTTTAGAATACTAACATCATAGTATGGTTGTCTTAACTTCACATATTGCTTTGATCAAATGTACATTAGGTACTAAATTTTGATCAGACACTTCATTTTGACTTTTTAAAGTCAAATGTGCTGAAACTTATTGTTTGGTTGACAATTACATATGCATTTTACTTCCATGAAGTAACTAGCTTTTGTTTTATAGCATCTCCTATCCTTGAAATGTATACGTTGGTACTCTAGCAATTGGGAGTATACATCGAGGGGGAGCACATCATATTCTAACCATTTGTTTCGTAGGTTCATACATCATAACCTTGTTACTCCATTTAGGGGGAGTATAAATCAAGGGGAAGCTTTAAAGTTTTCAAAATCGCATTTCGCTACGCATATCTTCTTTTTGTTTCGACAAAAAGGGGGAGAAAGGATTAAGTTTGCATTACTGTGAAACATCACAGTACATACATTTACACTTGAAATTGTTTTCAAAACTTGCATAAAACAAACTTAATCTATATTTTTAAAAAGACTCATACTTCATTTATTCATTTGCTTAAAAATACACCTTATGTTTTGTCATCAACAAAAAGGGGGAGATTGTTAATACAAATATCGTCCCAAAAACGTTATTTATATTTTACGATCTTTACTTAGTTTTGTTAATGACAAATACAAGGTATATCTTTTAGCAAATCATAAATACAAGTTAAAGTCTTTTTAGAACACATTTACATTTCACAAGATCACTAGAATTTATATTTTATACATTTACATGTTTATTTCCTAAAATGGAAACTTTATTTTTCAAAAGTTAGGATGACATCATGGCATGCATCATATACACAATCTTGGTAAGATTTTGTGATATTTTGTTTAGATCTTCAAGCCAAAGAGTTGACATTTAAAGATATGGCAAGATTTGGAAAGATTTGAAGATCTCTTAGCTGGCCTGACACGGCGGATCCAAATGGATACAAAGACGGATCCAAGTTTTGGGATCCGCCGGATCCGCCGCCTGTTGCTCAGCTTTGCCTATAAATAGCAAGCTGATCATTTGGCCATTCTTATCACTCATATAGCTTAAATACATACTCATTCATTTACATATCACTAACTCATATCATATCATTCATTTCATTGATCTTTCCTTTTGTAGCAAAGAAGATCACAGCATATAAGGATTAACAGTCTGTTATTATTCTTGTTGGGAATAAAATGTTCAAGTCAAAGAGCCTGCCAAAGATGTTAAAGAGCCTGCTAGTTGATTATTGAAGAGTACGAAGATGTTCTACCAGTACCTTCTGGGTAGAAGGTACTGCTAGCTGATGAAGAGCCTGCCAAACTTATGTCAAGTCGATTAGATATTTTGTAATAGATATTTAGTTGAATTATTAGTCTTTGTACATTGTTATACGTTATGTAGAAGTAGTGTAGTCCTCTGTGGTTCACAGAAGAATATGGCAGAGTTGTACATTGGTAGTTGTATTTAATTGTAGGCGCCAATATAGTCAAAGTATAGTTTTATATTCAACCACTTGACAATCTTGTAATAAGATATCCTTATCTTATAAAAGGATATCTTAGTCACCACTTCATGCATGCATCTTTACCAACTATTAACCAAAAACCAAACTATCTCTCAAGTAACTTAGTTACTTCAAATCACAAATCCTTTTACAATCTTAGATTCAAGATTACTTTGTAATCCCGGTGATATTTAGATCATCCGTATTATTTCATCAATAATATTGAATCGTTTTGTGTTAACCAAAGTTGTGTACTTTGTTCATTGCATACTCACGTTTACTTAAACTCACCACCTTGTGTTCTTTTAAGTGTGTTGTAGTAGATTCCGCATGCTAAACACATTCAATACATAAATATCTCAAACAAACAGAACAAACGTTCCACAAGTGGTATCAGAGCTAGGCTTGATATTTACTAATTTAAAAGAACAATGGATGTTGAACATATTCAAACAAATGTTGCAGCTAAACTTCCATTACTTAAGCAAAATGAGTTTGAAATGTGGAGACTAAGGGTTGAACAATACTTTCAAGTGCAGGACTATGCACTTTGGGAGATCATTGAACAAGGCAATTCATTTAAACCCCAAATCACCACTACAACAGTAAATGATGCTCTTGTAACAAGAATACAAGACCAACCATCAAATGCTGATGAAAAGATTCAGAAGAGAAATGATCTAAAAGCAAGGAGTATGTTACTGATGACTATTCCAAATGATCAACTTCTGATCTTTAACAAATACAAAGATGCCAAAACCCTTTTTGAAGCTATTGTGGCTAGGTTTGGTGGTAATGATGCTACCAAGAAAACACAGAAAACACTTCTCAAACAACAATTTGAGAACTTTACAGCCACAACCAATGAGTCTTTGGACAGTATGTTCAATAGACTTCAGAAGCTTGCAAGTCAGTTAGCCATCCATGAAGTGATGATAACTCAAGAAGACCTAAACTCTAAATTTCTTAGGAGTTTACCTTTAGAATGGTCTATGCATGTCATTGTCTGGAAGAACAAGCCAGATATTGACCAGATGAGTCTCAATGATCTCTACAACAATTTCAAAATTGTAGAACATGAAGTAAAGAAGACTACTGGGTCAAGTTCAGGAAATATGGCTTTTGTTTCATCCCCAAGCATCTCAAAGGTTGATAATGAAGAAAAAGGTGGCAGAGAAGAAGGTACTGCCAGTACAACCTTTGGTACTGCTAGTACTTCTAGTAGTACCAAATCCATTTTAGATGAAACAATTGGGTGTGCTTTTCTTACATCTCAACACAATGGGTCCGTATTAACTTTTGAAGACCTTCAAGAGATTCATCCTGATGATCTTGAAGTGATGGACATAAAGTGGCAACTTTCACTTTTAAGCATTAGAGCTAAGAAGTTGTTGATGAGGACTGGCAAGAAGATAATGATAAATGGAAATGAGCCTGCTGGCTATGATAAGTCAAAAGTGGAGTGTTACAACTGTCACATGATGGGTCACTACTCTAGAGAGTGTAGAAGACCTAAGAAGCAGGATGACAAGGGTAGAGGGTTTGACAACAGGAATAAAGGAAGCTTTGAGAAGAAAGGAAGCTTTGAAAGCAAGAGTAAGGTTGTTGAAGTTGCTGAGCCAAAAGCAATGGTTGCTATTGATGGCATGGGTTTTGATTGGAGTTTCATGGGTGAAGATGAGTCAACTTCTGATGAATTGGCTTTGATGGCATTCTCCACTCCTGAGGTACAAACTATCAAATGTTCTAGCAATTGTGAATTTCTTAAAGAATTAGAAGTTATAAGAAAATCTTATGATGAGCTAAAAATAGAAGAAAGAAAAACCAATCAAACCTTATTTAACCATCAGTGTGGTATGGCCAAACTAGAAAAACAAATCATTCACTATAGAGAAAATGAACTCACATTTTCTGATACTAAAGCTGCTCTTAATAGACAAATATTTTTGAAAGATTCAGAAATAGAAATGGTAAGGAATGAGTGTACTAAAGTTACATTGGCTAGAGATAATATTCAACTGACTGTTACTAAATTGGAAAATGCTTCTGAGTGTACTAGGAGCATAGTAGAAAATCAGATGAATAAGAGAATAAAATCAGGGATAGGATACAATGAATGTCCACCTCCTTATAGAGGAATTCCTTGTCCTCCAGGATCAGATCTTGCTGAATCAGGGTGTGCATGAAGTCATTAAACCATTGGCTAAACCTGTAGTGATAAGTGAACCTTCTGAGAATGCTAAGAATGCCCCACTCTCTAAGGTGCTCACTGATAAAAGACCAGATGTCCTAATTATTGAAGATTGGGTATCTGATGATGATGAAGATGAGACTACTCCTATCAAAGGAATCAAAGTAGGACCATTAAGTCTTAAGAAAGTAGAAGTTAAAGCTAAGGCTAAAGCTGTTTTGAAAACAGTTGAAAGTTGTAAAAATTGTAATAACAAACCTAGGGGAAGCCAAAGAAATTGGAACAACCTTAAGTCACAACAACTAGGTGATGACTTTGTTATGTTCAATAAGGCTTGTTATTATTGTGGTAGCTTTAATCATCTTCATGCTTATTGTAATAAATGGGTTTCTGGGAGTAAATCAAAGTCTAAAACAAATGTTACTCACCCCAGAAAAAGTTTTGTTAAGTCTAACACCACAAATGTTAAACATACTGTTAGACAAAATAAGCCTGTTATTGCAAAACCAACTGATAAGGGTACAAGAAACACTTTCAAATGTATACCAAAAGTTGTGAATAGTCCTATTCAAAAGAAATCTGTGGTCAAAACACAAATTTGGAAACCAAAAACCAAAGGTCCTGCTAGACCAAATGGTACTGCCAAGATTGGTATTACCAAAATTGGTACTGAAAGACCAAAGACCACACAATGGATTAAAAGGGAAAGTGCTGTTAAGTCCTCAGCATGTTGGATTTGGAAACCAATCCAATCAAAAGGTGCATCAACAATCCTGAAAAGGTTTGATTTTATTGATGCAAGAGGCAAACCCAAGTCTGTCATGGCTTGGGTACCCCAAGGAAACTAATATGTTTATTCATGTGCAGGAACATTCAACTGATATTGAAGATCAAGGATATGTTGATAGTGGATGTTCAAGGCACATGACAGGCAACATGTCATTCCTCTCAGACTTCAAAACTTTTGATGGAGGATATGTTACCTTTGGGGGAGGAATAAAAGGAAAGATCACTGGTAAAGGTACTATCAAAACCAGTAAACTAGATTTTGAAAATGTGTATTTTGTGAAAGAACTTCAGTTTAATCTTCTTAGTGTCTCACAAATGTGTGACAAAAAGAACAATGTTCTCTTTACTGACAATGAATGTATGGTTCTTTCTTCTGATTTTAAGATGCCTGATGAGAGTCAGATCCTTGTTAAAATTCCAAAAAGGAACAATATGTACAGTGTCAATTTAAAGAACATTGATCCTAAGGAGAGTCTAACTTGTTTGGTAGCAAAGGCCTCATTGGATGAATCTATGCTTTGGCATAGAAGGCTTGGTCATGTAAACTTTAAAACAATCAACACTATTGCAAAATATGATTTGGTAAGAGGTTTACCCAAAAAGATTTTCCAAAACGACCAAACCTGTGTTGATTGTCTAAAAGGCAAACAACATAGAGCTTCTTGTAAGCCCAAGACCCAAAACTCTATTTCTCAGGCTTTACATATGCTTCATATGGATCTCTTTGGTCCTACTAATGTGTGCAGCTTGAATGGAAAAAGATATTGTCTGGTTGTTACTGATGATTATAGCAGATTTTCATGGGTTTTCTTCTTAAGATCTAAACATGAAACTAGTGAGATACTTAAAACATATATCACTGAGGTAGAAAACCAATCTGATAAGAAGGTCAAAGTCATCAGATGTGACAATGGGACAGAGTTCAAGAATAGAGTTATGGATGACTTTTGCAAGGAAAAAGGCATAAAAAGGGAATTTAGTGTAGCTAGAACCCCACAACAAAATGGAGTAGCAGAAAGAAAGAATAGAACACTTATAGAGGCTGCTAGAACTATGTTAGTAGACTCTAAGTTGCCTATTTCATTTTGGGCTGAAGCAGTTGGTACTGCTTGTTATGTACAAAACAGGGTTCTTGTGACAAAACCACATAGAAAAACACCTTATGAACTTTTCTTTGGTAGAAAACCATCTTTAAGTTTTATGAGACCTTTTGGTTGTCATGTCACTATTCTAAATACCAAAGATCATTTAGGCAAATTTGATGGAAAAGCATATGTTGGCTATTTGATAGGGTATTCCTTGCAGAGTAAGGCCTATAGAGTGTTTAACACTTGCACTAGGCTAGTAGAAGAAAATCTTCACATAGAGTTTCAAGAGAAACTAACAAATGTGAAAGGAATTGGACCAGATTGGATGTTTGATGTTGATAGGCTTTCAGAATCTATGAATTATGTGCCTGTTACAGGTACAAATACTAATGTTGATGCAGGTTTTGAAGACAATGTTGAAACTCCTAAAGATCAAGATTACATCTGGATGCCAATTTGGAAAAGTATGGATCTATCTTCAAGTCAAGAAGGACCTTCAAATACAAGAAATGAAGGCAATGAAGAAGATCATGGAACTCAGAATCAAGAGAATCAAGAAAGTGGTGCTAATGACAATGGTACTGCTAGTTCACCAGATGGTCCTGCTAGTTCATGTAATGATACTGCTGAGCCATTGAATGTTCAAATAGATGATTCTTTACCAGAAGAGAGGGGGATTAGCAATCTTCCATCTACCTATGAAGTTCCTAAAACACCAAACACTAGAATTCTCAAAGATCACTCAGTTGATGATGTGATTGGAAGCATAACTTCTGGTGTTAGAACAAGATCTCAAGTTGGTTTATCTCAAGTCTTATCTTCAGATGAAGAAGGGTTTATCTCCTCTATTTATGAAGAAAAGAATAATGATACTTCCAATATATGCCTGTTTTCATGTTTTCTATCTCAGGCTGAACCCAAAAACATAAACAAAGCTTTAGATGATGCAAGTTGGGTGGAAGCAATGCAAGAAGAGCTTCTCCAATTCAAGATTCAGAAGGTTTGGATATTGGTTGATTTACCCAAAGGTTATAGGGCAATTAGAACCAAATGGGTATTCAGAAACAAGAAAGATGAAAGGGGTATAGTGATCAGAAACAAGGCTAGATTGGTAGCACAAGGATATACTCAAGAAGAAGGGGTAGATTATGAAGAAGTGTTTCCTCCAGTTGCAAGACTTGAAGCAATTAGGCTTTTCTTGGCCTATGCTTCATTCATAGGCTTCACTGTCTATCAAATGGATGTTAAGAGTGCATTTTTATATGGTGAAATTGAAGAACCAGTATATGTATCTCAACCTCCAGGCTTCATAGATGCAGAGTATCCAGACAAAGTTTACAAGGTTACCAAAGCTTTGTATGGCCTACACCAAGCTCCTAGGGCATGGTATGAAACATTGGCTTGTTTTCTACTAGAAAGTGGATTCCAAAGAGGCAGGATTGATCCAACTTTGTTCATCAAAAGAACAAAGAAAGACATCTTGCTTGTGCAGATTTATGTTGATGACATTATCTTTGGATCAACAAACCAAGACTTGTGTGTACAATTTGAAAAACTTATGCATAGTAAGTTTGAAATGAGTTCCATGGGGGAACTTACTTTCTTTTTGGGTCTCCAAGTGAAACAATCCAAAGAAGGCATATTTATCAGCCAAGATAAGTATGTAGCAGAGATCCTAAGGAAATTTAATTTTGCTGATTCTAAAGTTGCAAGTACACCAATGGATCCAGACAAAGGGCTACTCAAGGATGCTGAAGGAGAAGATATGGATTTGCACAATTATAGATCAATGATTGGGTCTTTGATGTATCTTACATCATCAAGACCAGATATCATGTTCTCAGTATGTGTATGTGCAAGGTTTCAAATACATCCCAAGATCTATCACCTCACAGCAGTCAAAAGAATCTTTAGATATCTTAAGGGTCAACCTAGGTTGGGTCTTTGGTATCCAAGGGAATCATCTTTTGAATTGATGGCTTATTCGGATAGTGACTATGTTGGTGCAACTCTAGACAGAAAATCCACAACTGGTGGATGTCAATTTCTTTGTTGCAGACTAATCTCTTGGCAATGCAAGAAACAAACAATGGTGGCCAATTCTACAACTGAAGCAGAATATGTTGCTGGTGCAAGTTGTTGTGGGCAAGTTCTTTGGATCCAAAATCAGATGCTTGACTATGGGTACAATTTTCTTAACACCATTATTTATATTGACAATAGCAGTACTATTTGTATCATTAAAAACCCAGTTCAACACTCAAAAACAAAACATATTGAAATCAGACACCATTTCATAAGGGATTGCAATGAGAAAAGGTTAATTCAAGTAGTTAAAATTGATTCTGAAAAGAATTATGCAGACCTTCTCACCAAAGCTTTTGATTTAGGTAGATTCAAATATCTTGTAGGAGGTATTGGAATGATAAATCTTTAAATAACATGTGTTTTTTTGTTCATAAAATTAACTGGTATTAGCTTTTAAACATGGTACTGCTAGTTAGTCAAAGGTACTGTCTATTCATAATTGGTCCTGCTGATATAAAATTCCTATGTTTTGTTTCACATTAAGGCTTGAATGTTTAAAATGCTATAGATCAAGTGCTTTGCACTTTGTTCTTTTGGTTTGCAACTAACACATTTCAGGTTGATAACAAAACAAGAGTTCTTCCAAACAAAAAGGAGCAACAAAAGTTATATTCATTTCAGGAGAGATAACAATCTCAGGGGAGGAATTAATAGCCCAGAATGGAAGAGAAACCAATTTATGAAAGGAAAGACAAGAGCATACAAGATGATGCAAAGTTGAAAAAGAGAAAGTTAGATCACATATCTAGAAGGGATGAAGCATTTCTCAAGGAGAAAGTTCTATCTAGATCAAACTAAGGAAAGTTTCAACTCAAAGGCATAACATTAGATGATTTCACTTGTTGAACCAATCATCCAAGATACACAGCATCATTGCCTTTTTAAATTTCCTTCATCCAAGGAAATTGCACCATCTTTGGGCCATCATGGCTTTTGGTATTCCACTCACCAAGTTTTTACAAACTAAAGAGTTGGCTAGTCCTTAAGCAAACGGCTTTTGGTAAAGACAAATCAAATCCGTTGATGGTTGATAGTTTACCAAAAACTATATGGTTGTTAACTAACCATACTTAATTGTAAATAGTTAGCTAGTCCTTAAGCAAACGGCTTTTGGTAAAGACAACTCAAATCCGTTGATAGCTGGTAGTTTGCTAAAAACTATAAGGGATTTTTATAAAACTTTCAAAGGTACTGGTAGTTCAAAATTGGTACTGCTAGTATAAAAAGGTACTGCTATATAGCCGTTGAGCCTGTCAGAAAAAGTTTTAGCCATTAGGCCTGGTAGTTAAAATTAGCCGTTGGGGTAGTTATGTAAATTACTGATGATTATATTATATTATATTTCACATATAAAAGATCTTTTTAACCGCCTATACATTTACTTATTATAATCTTTCTTATTGTCGGTTAAAAGTAATTCTCTCATATCTTCTTTCATCAGTCATTATCATAATTCACATACACCTTTCATCTTCTACCAGTACTACCAACAAATCCCACCATCATTTTCAAAATTTTCATTATGGCTTCCACAATTGTTCTAGATTTTGTCCAACGTCACAATCAGTTAGCATTTTTGGAGAAGTCAGAGGATAATGCCTCATTTCATCAAGTAGTGGACTTTTTAAACAACTCCTACATCAGGTTTGCTTTGCTAGTCAATCCCACTATTTATGAAACACAAATTTTACAATTTTGGCAATCTGCTAAAATTAAAACTTCTGAAAATGGGGAACAAAGAATTAAGGCCAAAGTGGATGGTAAACACTTGACTCTTACTGATTCATCCATAAGAAGACATCTTCATTTGGATGATTCTGATGGTATTAGTCAGTTACCAGATACTGAAATTTTTGAAAATTTACAAAGAATGGGGTATCATGCTGAGTCTAACAAACTCACTTTTCTGAAAAAGCATCTTACTCCACAATGAAGATTTTTGATTCACACAATCCTTCACTGTTTGAGCCAGAAGAAAACCTCTTGGGAGCAATTTAGTAGAAACATGGCTTCTGCTCTCATTTGCTTAGCCACAAACAGAAAATACAATTTTTCAAAACATATTTTTGAGGGATTGATTAAAAATGTGAAAAGTGAAACAAAGTTTTTGATGTATCCAAGATTTATTGGGTGCATCATTGCAAAATTAAAACATTTGTTACTTCCCACAGACTCAATTTATGACACACCAAAACTTTCTCACAAAGTATTTTCAAATATGAGAATTGGTTTTAGAGGGGAAGAAATACCACTTTTTGATGAAATGTTACCACAACATCCAGAAGAACCAACACCATCAGCTGATACACCATCATCTAGTTCTTCACATGGTTACATTTCCCCAACACATCAAACATCACCAATACCATCTCCAGTACCATCAGCAACACCACCAACATCATCACATCATGTATCACAAACCCAATCACCTCAGACAATGCAAGAACTGAAAGACAAGGTGAAGTTCTTAGAAGATGCTCTTAAAAGTCAAAGCAATAAGTTTTCTGAGATCAACATCAAATTAGTAAAGAGGGTAAAGAGATTGGAGGGTGAAGTGAAGAAGCTAAAGGGTAAAAAGTCTGCAAAGGTTGTTTTATCTAGTTCTTCACAGTCAGATGCTGATAGGATAGGTCACTCTTCCAAAAAGGGGAGGAAGGATAGTTCTGAAGATGAGGAAGAGGCTCAATTTGAATTCCATGATGGAACTCAAGTTTATGATGAAGAGCCTGTTGGAGCAGGGCAAGAGCCTGCTAGGCCAGAAGAAGAGCCTGCTAGGATAGAAAGGCTATTGGCTATGGGGTATAAAGGGTCTGTTGAGAAAGTATACAAGAGAAAGAGGGATTTAGAGCCTCAAGGGAATTTGTTTGTTCAGGGGAGGATTTTTGCTGCTGATGAGCAATCTTCTGCTCCATCACAAGTACCAACTCCAAAGGATAAGGGCAAAAGCATTATGATTGAAGATGAGCCTAAATCCAAGAAGTTGAAAAGAACTCAGCAAATTCAGATGGCTTTAGGAGAAGAAGAAGCCAAAAGGGTTCATGAAGAAGAGCTAAAAGCACTTGAAGCCTCAAGAATGCTTGCAGTAATGAAAGAGCAGAAAGATGCTGAAGATGCTGCTCAGACTCTTCTTGATACTCAAATTTCTCAAGAAACCTTTGATGCACAGATGCTATGGATTATCAATAATGATCCAATTGTGAAAGGTCAAGCAGCAATTATAGTAAATGACAAGAATCTCAATTCTGATGAGAAAACAGAAGCACTTGAATCATTCATCAACAAGAAGTATAAAGAAGCAGCTTTGGCTGACATTTTTAAGAAGATGAAGGAAAGTCAGAAGAGAGGTTTTAAGGTAGGACAAGCTCAGAAAGATCAGGTGATTTTTATGAAAAGGTTTTCGAAAGGTCAGGCAAATTGGACTGACTATCAACTAAAGAAGAAATCTGCTGATGAAATCTTCTTCCTGTATCTACAAGCCTACAAGAGTCTTTACTATAAAGTTCCATCTGATGTACACCCCTCAATGAAGAAGAAGGATGCTCAGAAGAAAGAAGTAGCAAAATTGGACTCAGAGCAAGTAAGTAAAATGTTGATTACTTTGCCTACTATCATACATGCTGATCCAATTAGCTGTAGAAGACCTATTATTGATTGGGAGATCAACCATGATAGATTAGGAAAATCATGGAAAATAACAAGGGTTGGGGGTCAGTTTGCTATCTTCAAGAATTTTGAAAATTTAGTTAGAGCATGTGACAGAGCAGACTTGGAAGAATTGTGGAATCTAGTGCAGATTAGACTAGACACAACTTCTAGTACAGATGCTAAGGAACAAGAACTTTGGGTAGAATTCAATAGGATATTTGATCCTGATCCCAAAGATGTTCATTGGAAATTTCCCTATTATGATCCTTCAACAACTTGGGAATTTCTAAGCCATAGCAATATTCATCACCTTTTCACACAGAGTGGGATAGAACTCTTTATGTTGGCTGAGAAAGACTATCCACTTAGTTATGAAGTGCTTAAAACCATGATCTCCAAGAGATTAAGGTGTGACAAAGATGATGAGAACTCAGAAATTGTTCAGAGTTTGCTGAGGAGCATATCTGAGCAATATGAAAGAAAAAGGAAGAACAGAGAGTGAAGGTTTTTGGAAGAGTTCTCTCAAATCCTCAAGGTATGTATTTTATTCATCAGAAACTTGTGTATTTTAATGGAAATAACAAGTTTAGGGGAGGATTGTTAGGAATAAAATGTTCAAGTCAAAGAGCCTGCCAAAGATGTTAAAGAGCCTGCTAGTTGATTATTGAAGAGTACGAAGATGTTCTACCAGTACCTTCTGGGTAGAAGGTACTGCTAGCTGATGAAGAGCCTGCCAAGCTTATGTCAAGTCGATTAGATATTTTGTAATAGATATTTAGTTGAATTATTAGTCTTTGTACATTGTTATACGTTATGTAGAAGTAGTGTAGTCCTCTGTGGTTCACAGAAGAATATGGCAGAGTTGTACATTGGTAGTTGTATTTAATTGTAGGCGCCAATATAGTCAAAGTATAGTTTTATATTCAACCACTTGACAATCTTGTAATAAGATATCCTTATCTTATAAAAGGATATCTTAGTCACCACTTCATGCATGCATCTTTACCAACTATTAACCAAAAACCAAACTATCTCTCAAGTAACTTAGTTACTTCAAATCACAAATCCTTTTACAATCTTAGATTCAAGATTACTTTGTAATCCGGTGATATTTAGATCATCCGTATTATTTCATCAATAATATTGAATCGTTTTGTGTTAACCAAAGTTGTGTACTTTGTTCATTGCATACTCACGTTTACTTAAACTCACCACCTTGTGTTCTTTTAAGTGTGCTATAGTAGATTCCGCATGCTAAACACATTCAATACATAAATATCTCAAACAAACAGAACAAACATTCCACAATTCTTTTAGTATAGAGTCTGTGTGATCTTGTATTAGTTCACACTTCATTGTTTGTATCATTCATTCAGTAGAGTTTGGTTAGTGTTTTAGTCCTTAAAACACAAAGAGTGTTGGGAGTGGTTGTACCCTTGTAAAGAACCAACGGGAGTGGTTGTACCCTTGTGAAAGAACCAACGGGAGTGGTTGTACCCTTGTAAAGAACTCGGTGTTTAGCTTAGTATCGGAAAAAGAAGTAAGCGACGTGTAAAGGTTTTCTCCACCTAGAAGGGAGTTTGTTTCTTAGTGAAAGATAACTCTCGAGTTAGAGGCTCGAGGAGTGGAGTAGGGCAAGGAAGAGAGTCCTTGTAGCCGAACCACTATAAACATCCGTGTTGTGTGGTTTGATCATTCCTCTCTTTACTTTTCTATATATTGTGTGATTACTTGTTTGTGTATGTTTTCTTTGAAATCACATTAAGTAACAAAGCGAATCAAATTTTAAAAATGGTAAAACTATTCAACCCCCCTTCTAATTTTCCACAGATCTCTATCTCTACATTACGATACACGTTAGACACCATAACAACTTTACTATCGGCAATTTCAACTTCTATGGGTGTCGGAAGCTTATCAAACGGAGTGGACAATTCCTTACTAAAACTATAAGATACGAAGGACACACTTGCGCCCGAATCATACAAAACCCGAGCGGGTTTGGAATTAACGAGAATTATACCTGTGACAACATCGGAACCCGACCTTGCTTCTTCGGCACTCATCTGATAAACACGAGCTTTAGGCTTCGGAACCTCAACCTTTTCTCCTTTGATTGGAGTAAACGGCTTCGCTTGCCTAGGATTGGCTTAGGACATTCACTTAACTTATGTCATTCTTCATTGCACCCATAACATATCACCAAAGGCTTGGTGCAATTCTTGCTAATATGGCTTGGATCTCCACATTTATAACATCCCTTCATCCCTGATTTACATTCTCCCATATGGTTCTTACCGCACCTATTACACCGTGGTGGTAACTTTCCCGTGTTGTCCTTCCTTGTGAAATCAAATTTACCCCGTTTACCGAATGTTGTTGGTTGATCTTGCTTCCTCTTTAGTTCCTTCTTCTCCTTACTCTTCATTCTATCCAAGTCTACTTCTCGTGTACGTGCCCTACTTAGAAGATCCTCCATGGTGGTGCACTTGAAAGGTGATACTATAGAACGAATTTCATCTTTGAGCATCCTTTGGAATTTATCAACCTTAAGCTTCTCGTTGTCAAGATACTCCGGGCAATATTGCACCATATCACAAAACTTTTCCCACAATTCATTCACTGATTCATTAGTTTGCACAAGGTTATGAAATGCTTCTCTTATTTTGTCAATTTCTTCCGCGGGAGCATATTCCTTCATAAATACTTCCTTGAATTGTTCCCATGTGCACGCTTCTCTCCAAGCACTACCTTTTTCATTTGCCTTACCTTCCCACCATATTTTAGCCCGTTCACGAAGATAGTTGGTAGCAAAGTTTACTTTATCCTCCCCCGCACAACAACTAGTGCGGAAAGCCCCTTCTATATCGGTAATCCATCTAGAACTCTTTAACGGTTCAAGAGATCCCGTAAATGTGGGTGGAGCACAAGTGGTGAAGTCACGATAAGTAGATTTCTCCTTCCCTACTCCGGGTCTAGCATTCGAATCATTCACTAACTCCCCACTCTTCTTTAACTTCCCTATCTCCTCTTGAAACATCTTTTGCAAGTTCTCGGTTATTTTATTCACATAAAAGGGCATAACTTTCTCAATGGCCCTTCCTACTCTATCCGTCACCAGAGTATCCAATTCCTTCAATTCTGCCCTAGTAAAACTTTTAGGATTAAGGTTTTCCGGCATTGGTAATGAAGAGTCACTATTAGAATCTCCATCATCATGTGTATCATCATCATGGCGGGAGGAGGTCGTCCTTAACACCTCCTTATTTCGAATTGCCGCCATCTTTTCTACTTTACTGAAATTAGCAATTCACACTATCAAGCATAATCATATACATAACCGATGCATGAATGACATATCTATCTTTATACTAACACCCTAGCTTGTCACCCGTGTATGGTCTAAATGATTCCAATTTCACATATGTACCATATTTTTATCACTACGGTGGCCAAGCGTAGTCATAAAAATATCTTACATACGTGTCCTCAAAATCATTCAAACAATACACAAATAACAAACACTAGTCCTAAATGTATCTACACAAGGCCTAAGTCTAGGAAATCCTAAGGTGAAATCCTAAATCTCTTAGACCGAAGCTCTGATACCAAGTTGTAACACCCCGTGACCAGACACGACCAAAAACGTGAAAATTTTTGGCAAAAAGAACACCCGAAAACTGACCCGCTGATACTCTTTTACAAGCTGACAAAAATCTATAAATATCTGGACCTTGAGACTATTTTTAAATGAAACTACACTCAATTACCTTCAAAACGACGGGTGGTGCGACTCGTAATGACTTACAGTTAAAAAGTTACGATTTTTCAAAGATTTCAAAAATCTGGCAGAACCCGTCCATCCGATCGGATGGACATCCAACCGATCGGTTGGAGGTCTGCTGATCTACCAAAATCACGTTTTCGTCCCGTACTTGAAAACCCGATCTCGATATTTTACCAAACCTTCCAGATTCACTTATTATACTAATGGGCTCATTTTCATACAAAAACATCTACCGTTCGACCCTCTGGAATAGTACTTTACATTATGACGGGTTATGCATAAAACCCATTTTTGACCCATTAACACTAAAAACCACTCTTACTACTTTAGTTACACACCAAACTTAACCAACATATGTAGGGTATTCACAATTCAAGAATCACTAGTTTGAGGCTTGTTATGGATCGAATGGAAGAAGTTCTAGAGAGAAGTGGGAGCCTTTTAGAGAGAGAAATGAACTTGTGATATATTAGATTGAAAAGGTCCAACCCTTCCCTTGTGTGGGAAGGGGTATATATACTACTACATATTATGTCCCTAGTGGACTGTGGAGCGAGCTGACAGAGGGTAAAGACCCGACCCACTCCACAATAGTAATTAATAACTAAGCTACTAATAATATTACTGATAATCTAATGAGCTATGATGATCTAATAAGTACTCGGGGTGACCGAGTCTTCTGCTGAATATTCATATTCCTAACAATCTCCCCCTAAGGGAGGTCACCCCAGAAGTAATGTTCTGAAATTCAGCACTTCTTCCTTGGATCTTGACATCATAGCTCGTACTCATTGAATCTTCAACGTCATAGATTGCTGTGCAAACATCAGTGATCTGAAGATGACTTCTCTTTTGTCTTGGATGAATTTTGAATAATCTCTGAACGTATCATCCCACTTGAGTCTCCAAGTCATCTTTCTGTAGTAATACTCCATGTGATGAAATATACTTAGAGCCGACATGCTCACACGATATGGGGTCATGATCTTCAGCATCAGAGTTAGCAGAAGCTGTGTTGAAGGTCTTTTAGGTCGATCATGACTTCTTTGATGATGATGTGGTGTGAACATGTGGTGATGGATTGGCATCTTTTCTGCAACCAGCTACAACAGCAACCAGCTACAGCTTTCCACAGCTACAATCGCCAGAAGTTCCTGCATACGACAGTTAGCAATAATTCGACCGGTACTTACAAGTTTGGACTTCGAGACAGTCAACAGCATAGTGTGAAGACTCTCTCTAATCCTTACTAAGACCGTTCCTAATCGAAAACCCACAGAGGGCTTTTTAAGATTTTACCGTAGTAAATCAACGATTAGGTGAGTCGCTGGAGATCACTCCACGACTGTAGACCGGTTGAAACCGCCGCGGCCACTTAGCGTAATCCACGAGGAATTACCGAAGTGACCTGCTTTCAGGGCTGCTTGATGTTGACCCTGGCAGGAATTTCCATTCAATCATTGAGAATTACATAAGTAAATTCCCTCATAAATGTTCTGGCAGATTGCTAAGATCTGCGTAGGACTCATGAGATTACAACTGGTGTCCTTAATGTTGAACAACCAGTGTAGAAATAATTCGTGTCCCTATGAGATCTTATTATGTATCTCGGGGCTCTAGACTCGATAGTGCGTTTTGATTTAGTGAGCGGAGGCTGGAGAGAACTGCCACCTATTCAATATCATCTAACTCGGAGTGAGAGAGACGATAGGAATGTATTAAACTCCGTGACAATTGAAACAAGAATCCTTTGAGGGACCTTGAGTGGCTAGGGAGGGTTGTGCAGCGTATCACTGGGTCCATGATACTTTGTCTTCAATGCCAGCAATCAACTAAGTGATTCTGACAGCATATGTATTGACCCGGTTTCTGCCTAAGTTGTAAGGAGGGCTATTTCTTTTCACCCTTTCTCTTTACAATTCTTTTTCATTCTTCAACCCCTTCAGTGCTTACCGAGACTTCAAAACTAACACCTTGTTGGGTTTGTTCCAGTGTTAGCTCCATCTCAGTCGGCACTATTCCCTTATGCACATTTCTCCTTTTTAATCATACCTAAGGACTTCTACACTAACTAGTGGATTGTCCCTGGGTAGATCCCTCCGGTTCTGGCGGGATCGTGGGAACTTGAGCCTAACCTAACCATCCTTATAACTCCATGCATTAATTAAAATGGTCGGTCTTTGGTATTCATCCACAATTTCCAAACCAAATCTTTGAAAAATCTCTCAAAGTGTTCATGATTCTGAAACACATTTTTGCAAACACTTGAGAGTTTTATATTTTTCAAATGCTCCCCCTCAACATGTGCTCGAGTGATAGTTTTATAAATTTGCACATGTTAGGTAGAGCTTGCACTTTTTGAATTGATCCACTTTCAGTGAACATGACCGATTCGAGACACGCTTACATCACTGGTTAGACCAGCTTGAAATTATTACCCGACCTGGTCAAGTCCATAGAAAGTTTCTCGAAACAGTACACTCTACTCAGATACATCTTTTTCGAGACACGCTTACATCACTGGTTAAACCAGCTTGAAATTATTACCCGGCCAAGACGTATCCTTTCGATTGATGACAATTCAAGTTTCGTCAATTCTTTTGTTAATTCTGAGTCACAGCCACATGCGATGCCAAATCCTTTGTTTTGTAAAACTATTTGCTCCCCCTCAATATATGTATTGATATAAGAAAGATTTTCGTACATATGGAGGAGCTTGCATTTATGACCAAAACATTTTGCTCCCCCTCAATATGTGCCTTGATATGCAAAATGGTTTAGCACATACGGGAGAGCTTACATTAATTGCCAAATCATCACATTTTATCAGAATTTCCTATTTAAATCACATTCTCTCCCCCGATCAAAAATTTCAAACCATTTGAGATTTGTGATCCCAATTGATTTAAATACGTTTAGAAAAATTCGGTAGAAAATGTGGTCAGGTTTAAATGTATTCTGATTTAGGAGCATACGATGCTCCCCCTGAAACAACGAGAGAGTGTCACTGCTGATGTTGCACAAATTTGGTAAGGTGTCGGAAATTTGAACAAATATGCTCCCCCTCAATTAATGACCCGTTTTCCATTAAAAGAGCTGTAGTCATTCAATTGAGCGACGGACATTTGTGAAAATTTAGTTCATTTTACCACCTTGTGTAACATCAAGACTCTCTTGAGGGATCTAACAAGATAGAGAATCTTGATGAAAAGAAGACTTCTCTTCTTATATACGAAGTGATGCACTGAAACGTACATCAAGTCGGGAGAACATGGATATAAAGTAATCCATGCCCAGGTGAACATCACCCGGTTGGAGGAACAGCTGTCTTTTTGGCGACATGCTTTCCTCATTGTACAGTGCGGGTTGCAGTATGAAGTAACTGCAAGCCATTAAGACATGTTTTAACTGATTAGTATAACTTCTGCTCGAGCTTCATTTAAGAATCCGTGCCATTGTTGAATGACATTTCTAGATACGTAAATGTTATCGATAAACAGAAGACATGCCTAGGTAGAACTATTTTTGGTATTTTCTGATTTTTCGATTTTTTATGGTTTTTATAGGTTTTATATTTTTGTATTTTTCTTTTTGATTTAAGATATATACAACTATGTACAAGGATATAAGAAGACAGTCCTTTACTCCTCCTTTTCTTCCTGAAGACACTTGAGGGTTTCAGGAGTCATGCTTTTCATGCCAAGGCGTGGGAGAATAAACTGAAACCTTTCTCTTGGGAGGGCCTTGGTGAAGATGTCAGCTAACTGAAACTCTGTCCTCACGAAGTATAGCTCCACAATTCCTTTTTCCACCTGTTCCCTGATGAAGTGATGCCTGATGTCGATGTGTTTTGACCTGGAGTGCTGAACATTGTTACAACAAAGAGCAATGGCGCTTTTGTTGTCACAATATAGGGGAATTTTGTTGTATGAGAATCCATAGTCCGAAAGCTGTGATCGCATCCAAAGGATTTGTGCACAGCAAGCAGACATAGCAATGTACTCAGCTTCAGTAGATGATATGGAAGTACTCATCTGCTTCTTAGAAGACCAACTAACCAACTTTTCCCCTAAAAATTGAGCTCCTCCTGAAGTACTTCGACGTGTGTCTTGACATCCCGCATGATCAGCATCTGCGTATGCCGTTAACTCCATTGCAGTGTCCTTAGGATACCAGAGACCCATATGAACCGTGCCTTGAAGATATCAGAAGATCCTTTTCACTGCTTCAACATGCTTCTTGGTTGGTCTGGATTGATACCGAGCACACATACACACAGCAAACAGAAGATCTGGTCTGCTAGCCGTGATGTACATCAAAGATCCAATCATGCTTCGATACTGTGTGATATCAACTGGAATCCCTGAAGGATCTTCATCCAGCTTCGTTCTATCAACCATGGGAGTGTCAACAGGTTCACTTGAATGGAATCCAAACTTTTTCAGGATCTCGTTGGCGTATTTGGATTGATTGATGAATATGCCTCCGGGACTTTGAGAAACTTGTAGTCCTAAGAAGAATGACATTTGTCCCATCATGGACATTTGGAATTTGGAATTCATCTCCTTTGAGAAACTATCACATTCACCAGGATCTGTTGAAGCAAAGATGATATCATCTACATATATCTGAACTAACAGTAGATGGTTTCTTGATTTCCTGGTGAATAGTGTAGGATCAACAACACCTTTGGAGAATCTGTTCGCTAGGAGGAACTTGGACAATGTATCATACCATGCCCTTGGCGCCTGTTTTAGCCCATAAAGAGCCTTCTTCAAGCGGTAAACATGAGTAGGGTGTTCAGCATCCACGAATCCCTCAGGTTGACTCACATAAACTTCTTCCTTTAAGTCACCATTCAAGAATGCCGTTTTGACATCCATCTGGTAGACTATCATATTACGACTCGCAGCATTTGCCAGGAAGATTCTTATGGCTTCAATTCTAGCAACCGGAGCAAACGATTCTTCAAAATCAATGCCCTCTTCTTGTCTAAACCCTTTAGCAACTAGCCGTGCCTTGTTCTTTAGGACATCACCATACTCGTCAAGCTTCACTTTGAAGATCCACTTCAAAGCAATGATCATTGCACGCTCCGGAGGAGGCACTAATTCCCAAACTTCAAGTCGATCAAATTCATGGATTTCATCCTGCATGGCCTGGAACCAGCAATCTTTAGTCATTGCTTCTTTGGCATCCTTTGGTTCGACTTTAGACAGTACGGAATTGAAGAAGCACCATAGTGCATCAGTGGCTAGTTGATTACGAGTGGATACTGGACGTGAGGGATTGCCTATGATGTTGTCGATTGGATGATCACTGGTCCATTTCCTGAGATGGTCGTGAGGTTGATGGTTGTGAACAGACGAAGCAGTGATGTGATCTTCAAGTAAGGATGTGTCTGATGAATGTTCAGGAGCAAAGATGTTTTCAAAAGGAGCCTCTTCAACATGAGCAAAAGGATTAACTTCCAAAGAGTTATTATCTGAAGATTCTTGCATTACTGGAGAAGTTTGAGTGTTTGATGACGAATGCGATTGACTGGCAGCAGGAGCATTGTGACTGACTGATACTGAAGCTGCAGGTCCTTCTGAATCTTGTGGGGCTTGAACCTCATCCATAGGAATTACAGCTGATTCACTCGGGATGGTTCCATTTGTTGGCTCAAAGTATTCATCAAACATGGGATCGAATAACATCTTCAACTCCTCACATGTAGGTGGCACATAAGAATCTGCAGGCGTGGAATTCTGTACAAGTCCTGAACTAATGGGTCCAGGAGACAAAAGGTGAAGATCGGGTCCAGAACTGATTTGTCCTGAAACAGGTAGCTCACTCAGCTCATCGAACGTAACATGAATGGTTTCCATGATTTTACGGGTCCTTTTATTGTAGATTCGATACCCTTTACTGTCTGGTGCGTATCCAACGAAAATACCTATATCTGCTTTAGCTCTTAATTTTCCCAGGTCTTGACTATCGTTAGTTGGATAGCAAAGAGCACCAAACACACGCAGAAAGGAAAGATCTGGTTTCTTGTTATGAATTAACTCGAAGGGAGTCTTCTCATGAACCGGATGAATTAGGGATCGGTTTTGAGTGTAACATGCTGTTGCTATAGCTTCTGCCCAGAGAAACATCGGTGTCTTTGAAAATATATGCATGGTTCTTGCAGCCTCCACCAGAGTACGGTTCCTTCGTTCAACCACCCCGTTCTGTTGAGGCGTGCGAGGGATACTTTTCTGATGCGTGATGCCAATACTTTCATAGAAATTACGGAGTTGTTGGTTAACAAACTCAGTACCATTATCTGTGCGAATGATTCTGACAGTTTTATCTAGCCTTACTTGCAGCTGTTTTATCAGTTTAATGATAACCTCTGGAGTTTCGTCCTTGGTTCTCAAAAACTTTACCCATGTGAACCGAGAATAATCATCTACTATCACCAGAACATACTTCTTTCCATTTATGGTTTGTATTCTCATTGGACCGCACAAGTCCATGTGGAGGGTGTGAAGAACTTCCAAGTTGGTGTTGACGGTTTTAGGCTTGTGGGTTTGTTTCTTGCTTTTACCCAGTTGACATGCAGAGCAGAGATGATCTTTCTCATATTTCAGTCTGGGCATCCCTCTAACAAGATCTTTACGGGAAAGATTATTTATGGTACCGAAGTTCAAGTGGTTCAAACGACGATGCCACAGCCATGATTTTGTTTTAGAGGCTTTAGAAAGCAAGCATATTGGAGAGGACTTCAACATTTCTTCAATTGAGATGGTGTATAAATTGGTGCCCCGACTGCCCTTGAGGAGATCTAAACCATCCAATTCTCTGACGAAACATGTATGCTTTCTGAAAGCCACTTCCAGATCTGAATCACAAAATTGACCCACAGAAAACAAATTATGTCCTAGTCCTTCCACATAATATACCCTTGAGATTACACTATTACCAAACACATAATCTCCATAACCCATAATAGCACCAAAGTGGTCGTTCCCAAATCTAATTGTCCCGATAAACTTTTTCACGAAGTTCTTGAGCCGTGAGCGATCTCCAGTCATATGTTTTGAGCAGCCTGAGTCCAAATACCACAGGACGATTTGTACGACCTGCATTTGAAACCAGACAACAATGGATGACTGAAAAATGTGGATCCCCAAGTGCAATTGGGGTCCATTTGGTCAGCACACACATATTCAGGAACCACAGATTTCACAGATGCTACTATCTTTACTGTGGAGACAGAACTTGAGACAGGACAAGACCTAGATGGAAGGCATTGTGATTCTAAAGGCAATATTCTACCAGTTGGTCTCCATTCCTTATTCTTCACAATTTTATGCATATTCATTTTAGGTAATGGTCTCTGTTTTCCTAAATTGAATTTCCTTCCAGTGGGTCTCCATTCCTTAACGTTAACAATTTTATGCTTATTCATTTTAGGTAACGTGCACTGTTTTCCTAAATTGAATTTCCTTCCAGTGGGTCTCCATTGATAGCCTATGCTAGCAAATGTTTTTCCTGTTGCTTTCCAAACCTTTTTGCATGCTTCAGATATCCTACCATTCTTAACATGGGATGATGCAGAAGACATCAGGAAAGACACAACACATTCATCATGATTAGCAGAAATTAAACAATTGTCGCAAGTTTTACAGATAGCATTAGAATTCGAATTAATTACAGTACTTTTGATACTAGAATCAACACGATTCATCCTACTCATTGTAAACTTATTGTTCCTAGGTTGGGCTTCTACATTCTTCAAGTGATCATTCTTAGCTGGCGCAGTCATATCCTTTCTTTCATTTCCTCTAGACCTTGACCCGCTAGCTTGGGTGTCACTTTTTACTCCTGTAGAAGCATCGAAGGTAACATTAGTTTGTTTTTCTGTCACATGCCTTCCTGATAATGATGTGTTGGGTTCTGATGTTTTGGATGGTAGGTCAACGGCTACATACTTGTTCACAACATTGGATGATGATGCAACAGATCTATCTCTATGGCCTCTAAACTTAGGAATTGAGCCTATGGCATATTCTAAGTTTTCCTGAATCCTTTTCGTGAGTTTGCATGCATAGACAACTGCTTGATCAAGTGGCTTATCATTCCTATCCTCTTCAACTACCTCACGAAGTGTGTCAAGACCTTCTCTAAGATGATCTAGATATGTTTGATGGGCAAGGTTGTTATTTCTAAGCTTAAACGGAATACGCCCAACATCAACATCATACTTTTTACAATCAGTAGCCTTTGGTGTATCACAATTACAAGTGGTGCATGGCATTTTACCTTTCACCCGAGCCTTAAGATTCTCAATTTCATTTGTCAAAGAGGTTATTTGATCATTATGATTGCTTCTTGTAACTTTAATAGAATCATATAACTCTTTGAAATGTTGTTTGACCTTTGAATTTTCTTCTCGATAACACTCATTTTCGTAATGTAACTTATTTATGGTGTTTTGATATTGAAAATTCTGAGAATCTGAAGACGAAGGTTTATTGGTGCCATATACTTCATGCTTGTTGGATTTCAGTTGGGCAATTTGGGCCCTCAGCAGTCGAATCGTGTTCGTGTGAGCTTGAATTGATTCATCACGTTTGCTTAATTCAAAATATGTATCAAACTCAGGAGCATCCGTGGATGTCTTGACATTTGATATTTTGCATTTTTCTTCTAAGTGTTGATGTTTAAGTTGCAAGTTCAGATAATCAACTTCTAGTTTTGAAAAACGTTTAACCATGTTATCATGGTCATCATTTTGAATTTTTTCAAGCAATTTCAAATTCTCCCCCTCAAGCTCAACGACACGATTCTGGGTGACATTTAACGCAATAGCATACTCATGAAATTGACAAGCAGACAATGCAGAATCAGTGACAGTGCAAAATACATCTTGTGCAATACATTTAGCAATCAAGTTGTCATTAATGATGAGTATGTTTTTTCTTTCAATCTCTCGACTCTTAAGTTCTATTGCATGTTCATTCACCTCATTTTCCATATCTTTAAACACTACTTTCATTTCATTTATTTCGGCTTTAAGGGCAGTTTGCAACCCTTCAAAGTGTTCTTTAAGTAGTTTAAAGAATGGCATGACCTCAGTTAAGTAACACCTTTTTGCATGTTCAAAACACCTTTCCCCCTCAGTAATGCCGGTTGGTGTGATTCTCTTCTTACATGTTTTATCAAAATCAGCAAACAGTTGCCAAAGCACATATAAGCTAATAAAGGTTTTGCATTCAGTGGGAAGAGACAAAGGCACCAGATTCCTAGGTGTATTGGGAGGATACACCGTTATGGACGCAACTTTTCGAATGAGGGGGGTGTTGGCCTTAAGTTTATCTTCCTTAAGTTTTTCACTATCTTGTTTCCAAAATATCTGTTCAGGTGTTAACTTCTTTTGAGGAGCAAACACAGTCAAACGATTTTCCTCATAATAATCATGGGGTTTGATTATTATTCGTCTGGCTATGCACTCGGGATCCCTCATTTTTTCATTCATTTTTTCTTTCGTTTTCTCACTTAACTCATCCTCTTCATCAGTGTAGATATGCTCAGGTTGGTCATGAATAGGCTTAATCATCACATTACCATCATATAGGGCTGGTTGAAGTACTTGCATACCCTTAAGGATGGTAGACTTTGGTTCACCTATCATGATTTTACTATGCTTATCACTCAACTTTCTGTGCTTATGAATCATTTGAGCAGTTTGTATGGTTTGATTTTGTGTGTACAACTTATCTTCAAGCTTGTTTTTTAACGTATTGAGTTTAGAGAAATCATTTAAAAGAGTTGTTTCTTTTTGTTTGAATTCTTGCTTAAGTGTTGTTACACACTTTTGTGCTTCCTGTTTTTGTTTGACAGACTGTTCTAGCTGACTTTTCAAAGAACTTAACTCTAATTTTAATGTTTCTTCTCGCACTCTAGATTCTTTAATAAGTGTACTCATTTGACCTTCTAATTTCTGCTCACGATCATTAAGCTCAAACTTAGCACGTTGTTCATACATAGCAACTTGTTCTTTATAGATGTTAAGTCTAGTGATCAAGTTATTATCAGGGACAGGCAATTGGGTCTCATGGTACACACAAGCATTATCTACATTACTCGCATTATCTAAGGCACATACATTACTCATAGCACACACATCATTATTGACAAAGGATTCACCATTTGGTACATCAGGCGAGTTGTTGCTATTCAAATACTGTTCATATGAGACAATATTGCTATTTTCCATATCAACATCACTTGAGTCAGAAACAACTGCCTGATGTACTTCTTCGGGAATCTGATGTCCCTCGACAATATTATATGTGTCATAAATTTTTAGTACCTCAGAAATCACGGATGCATTAGAAGAACCAGATTGACGAGATGATGTCAGGGAAGACAAGTTAGCCATGAAGATTGTTTGGCAGTAGGTTCATCATCCACATCAGAGTCAAATGCATCACAGTCATCTGCCTTGAAGATGTTAGGATCATTAAGTGCCAGATCCTGAACAGGTTTCTCATCCACATCTTCATCAAAAGTATTTCCTCCATCTCCTGCCAAGAACAATAACTCTTCCTCATCCAATACAGCACCATTTTCTTGAGCTTGCATTAACAGCATCTTGTCTTTGAAGTAATCTGAGTTCTGAGGACGTTTAGGTTGATTGCAGTTTCTAGCAATGTGTCCAAGCCCCCCACAATTATAACACTTGATCTGTTTCCCTTGCCCCTGATTGGCATTCCCTGCTCTGTTCTGCACATAACCTCGACCCATGTTTCTACCAGCTCTCCCTTGCACATTCTGGACCACAATTTTCCCGTCCTCCACCATTGCTAGATTGCGTGGGTTGGAAGAATTCCTTAACTGATTGTTGGTCTGAGGGAGTGATGCTTGAAACTGTTGAACCAGTAGAGATACTTGATTGGTGAGGTTGTCAATCATTTTGTCGGTCTGAGAGTAGCCTGAGTCAAGTTGTGAACTCATAGCAGGTACTTGTGAGTGAAGTTGGTGATAGCTTGGATTGGATGATGATTGGATTGTTGGTTGTACATTTGTCATGAAAGCCAGTGGGTCATTCGTAGTTGAAGGATTCAACTTTTCTCTCAGCACCCGATCATAGGCAGCATGCTTCTCATGTTGTTGCAGGTAAGCATACAGCTGCTCATAGTTAGTCTCCCTTAAACCTTTGTTGAGTTTGACGGCAGTAACAAATCTGTCCCATTCCGGAGTCATGTTGTTCACAAACTTTGAGTTAAGTTGGATGTTGGGCATAGTCATTCTGATCATCCTCATATCATTCACCAACTTATGAAATCTCACATAGTAATCTGTGATATTTTCTCCTGGGTTCATTTTGAAATGCTCGAACTCATCATACAGCTGTGACTCACGATCTTCCTTTGTGAGTTCTGACCCTGCCAACAACATTTTAACGTTGTCCCACACAGCCTTGGCTTCAGTGTTAAAATTGATGAGCTTGTATACATCCTTTGGAAGACCTTGAATAACTATGTTGGAGGCTCTAATATCGGCATCATACCTCTTCTTTTCTTCTTCATTAAGATCATTGTAGTTTCTAGGTCTGTCGATGCCCCAAGTTACAGTACCATCTTCACCAGTTGTAACCACGTCTCTGGTGGTGCCCATCTGATAAGGTCCTTCGTCAATTGACTTAAGAATGTTAACACCATTATCTTTTCCCAAGCAGTAAAGTCTAATTCGTTGTGCCCAAGACTCATAATCCGTCCTATCTAGCATAGGTGGACGAGTGTCAGATCCTGCTGCTTGAATATCATCTGATGATGTACTTGATGTGGTAGCCATAGTAACTACGGGATTTTACTGATCTTGTGATTTAACCGAGAAATCGAATCTTTCGCGGGAATTTCTAAAATCACCAAGACACAAACCGCCTAGACAAACAGCGTAGACACAAACCGCGTATGTGCCTAGAGACAAACCGAGTTCACACAGGAGACACAAACCGCGTGTGCGCCAAAGAGACAAACCGAGTTCACACCAAAGACACAAACCGCGTATACGCCAAATAGACAAACCGAGTTCACCCCGGATATACAAACCGCGTATGTGCCAAGAGACAAACCGAGTTCACAATGGAGATACAAACCGAGTTCACACCAAAGATACAAACCGCGTTGACACAAACCGCGTATGCGCCAAATAGACAAACCGAGTTCACACCGGATATACAAACCGCGTTGACACAAACCGCGTGTGCGCCTTAGAGACAAACCGAGTTCACACCAAAGATACAAACCGCGTATTCGCCAAATAGACAAACCGAGTTCACACCGGATACACAAACCGCGTAGACACAAACCGCGTACGCACCGTAGAGACAAACCGCGTTGGCACAAACTTCCAAACCTGTCACTATCAATGCCGTTTGTCCTTTTGCCTAAACTAGTATAAAGACAAACCGCGTACCCGATGCTACACAAACCGCATTCAAGAATCGTCCAAACAACACAAACCGCATCCAAGAACTCTTGAAAGAAAAGCACTCGAATCACCCACAAACACCACACGAGCCTTAAATCTGTGAATCCAAACACTAAATACCACTCTAATACTAATCTTAATCTAGAAAGTACAAAGTAAAACAACTTCTAATCACTAAACAAAGTAGAAAGATGAAATTTATGCTACTTAAACAAACCGAACCAAAACTTAAAGAAAACTACAAATCTAAACAAATCTAACCAAGAAAAACCTAAAGAACTACACAAATTCAATATAAAACAACCTCTAATCACTAAACAAAAACACAAAATGAAGCGTATGCCACAAATCGAACCGAACAAAGATCTTGAAAACTCCAACTCGACCCAAAAGTAAAAAACACCTCACAAACTACACAAATTCGTGAATACCAACTCTCATGGACCTAACCTGGCTCTGATACCAATTGTAGGGTATTCACAATTCAAGAATCACTAGTTTGAGGCTTGTTATGGATCGAATGGAAGAAGTTCTAGAGAGAAGTGGGAGCCTTTTAGAGAGAGAAATGAACTTGTGATATATTAGATTGAAAAGGTCCAACCCTTCCCTTGTGTGGGAAGGGGTATATATACTACTACATATTATGTCCCTAGTGGACTGTGGAGCGAGCTGACAGAGGGTAAAGACCCGACCCACTCCACAATAGTAATTAATAACTAAGCTACTAATAATATTACTGATAATCTAATGAGCTATGATGATCTAATAAGTACTCGGGGTGACCGAGTCTTCTGCTGAATATTCATATTCCTAACAACATACTTAAACTAACATACCAAACTCGTTCCATGGGTATATGACCCGTTTACCTTCCAAAATGGGTGAAATTGACACTTATGCCAAACACCCTTCTAAACTCATTTACAATATACACTTTTTACCCAAGCATATAACCACTACATATCCATGTAAACACATACATAACTTAGCATTTCTAGAATATTGAAAGAGTATTTGTACAAAGTCTTGACCCATAGCATTCCAAAATGGGTAAGAGAGGCTATATGCCAAACGCCCCTATAATGCTTGACTACAACCATAACCATATACCATAAAGACTTTTTGACATCTACACATACTTGACCCGCGACTAAATATGAACAATGGACCATGTATGACGACAAGACCGTTAAATAACAAAATGACCATATGGATTGAAATATACCAAAACACGAAAAGACACTTCGGGGGCTTCCAACTTCAATATGCTTGGTCCAAAAGAATACGGTCCTCTACTACAACTTCTTCAAGCATGAAACTTCTACTACATAATCACTTAAACCTTTTCCTTACCTTTACTCGATTCTTCGGTACCTATCAAGAAAACATCACAACTAAACACGTAAGCGAAACGCTTAGTAAGTACATGGCATAACAAGCTAAACAACATAAATCATACATAACCATAACTAGTCTAACCACTAGTTAAGCTAGCGATATAGGGGCACATACCTCATGCCAACATAGTCGGCCTAACACGATCAACCCATAAGGTTGAACCTCATCCCATAGTTAGCCCAACGACTAACTAAGCTAAGCCTAGTAATGGATCCATAACTAGCTAACGCACCCTATACCCTATCCTTCACCATTACCATGTAATCAAACATGATAAAGCTAACAAACATAAACCATTATCATACATAACATATGATAAAGCTAACAAAACATGTTATAACCATATACTTACCTTGATTCACAATTACAACCACACTAGCAAAAGCTTCCAACTCCTTAATTGCTTCCTATCACAATTAACCTTAATTAGGAACTAATTAACTTACAAACCATATTACTACTAACCTTACCCATCATCCCCAATTCTTATAACATAAACCCTAATTCACAAATTGAGGGAAAACACTTACTTGTGGTGGGGATGATCAATTAAGGCTTCCTAATGACTTTGTAACACTTGAAGATGATTAAAAAGGCTTGATTGGATAAAATGGAGTTTCCCTCCTCTTTTCTCTTCCTGGATCGACACACAGCTAACACACTCTTCCATTTTCTGGAACTCTTTCCCAATTTCTACTAATTAGATATTTAATATTTTAACTTTACTCAATTGGCAATCTTATTCCTCCAAATTTCATTCTTTCTACATTGGCCACACATATATTCACTACTTAGCTCATAACACATAATTTATAACGTATTATTTACATAGATAGTACCTTGTCGGGATATGGGTGTAACAGAAAGCACAACATATCCATAAAATAAACTGAAGAAGTTCAAACACATGTGATATCATGTGTGATATCACAGGTGATGTGCTATCACCGGTGACAGCACCTTTCATATCATCGGTGAGAGCACCTGTCATATCACAGGTTCCTCCAAAAACCCTATACCAAAAACCCTAAACCCCTAACCACTATGTATAATATCACAACTGATATATACCTAGACCCTAAACCCCTAACCACTAGGTACAATTCAACAAATAGAAGAAAGTCGACAGACTTGTGATATCACCTGTGATATCAAAGGTTCCTCCAAAAGCTTAACAACATGAGAATGAGATACACTGCAATGATCTTTTTCATGAAATGAATGACCAAACACTTTATAAACAAACTGAAGAAGCTCAAACACCTACGATATCACACATGATATCATAGGTGATATCACATGTTCCTCCATCGCTACCACTGATTCAACAAAAAGAATAAGCGCTATTATCACTTGTAATATTTCAAAAACATAGTTAATGGTTGAATCAACAAACTAAATAAGCTATGGTTGAAGAAAAAACAACATCTTTATAAACAAACTGAAGAAGCTCAAACACTTGTGATATCACACATGATATCACATGTTCCTCCATCACTACCACTGATTCAACAACAAGAAGAAGCACTATTATCACTTATGATATAGCAATAAAATGTAACATTCAATTTGGTATTCTACATATGATTAATATCACAGGTGATAAATTCATATAATTTAATTATGGTATTCTACAATGAGTAATATTACAGTCAATAAAATTACCCAAAGTAGACATCATTTATATATGTGACTTGAATATTTTCTTTATTTTAGTATATTATCACTTGTGATAATCAAGCTACAAAATAAATAAAGTATAATATCACAAATGATATTTCATAAACAAACAAGTATGCTTTTTAACCTTTAAGAGAATTCGTATTTTGCTCAAAAGAAATGCTAAATTAATGCAACACTTGTTTGATCAAATATTGCCCTACAATGAAGTTTAGAGTAAAGGTCTTCCATAGCGGCATACAAGGGTTCACCAGCCTTTGGTCTGTCCACAGTCCCAAGAAGTATGCCACGAGTTGTGAGATACGGATCACCATAGAAGTGAAGATTAATGTCCATCCTTGTTGCAATGATGTTCCGTTCCAATGACACTTCAACAAATGCACCTAAACGAAAAGTTTCTTTGGTTTAGTTAAAAAATAAATTTATATACTAAAAATTATTACAACTTTAAAAGAAAAAGAATATCATTAATAGCAGTAGTTGACTAGTAGCATAACAAGGGAGGCCTAATATCCCTCTAGCCGTATCGTGAATCCATGATGAAAGAAACAGGCATGCTTAAATTTCCATCTCCAAACTAGACATAAAGGCAAAGGTTGAATTTATGTAACAAACATAAGCTAATCACAATCCATGAATCCATTCAACTAATGAACAAATTATACACATATATGACTTCGTAAAATCATCTACTAGCACTGTCACAAACTTCTACATATGTAAAACAGTTACATGCTAGCAAAAACTAACACAAATATCATTCATAACAAAACTCCACATATAAAAAATTCAAGTAACAATAGCACTAAATACACAAATCAGAATCTATATCTAAAACAATAATGTCTAACAAACTTAATTACAAATTCATTTTATACTAGTAAAAAGTGTGATTTACTTTTGCATGATCACTATTACAAATTCATGTTCTTGACAAAGCATAGACTTTAAGCATACAAAACACATAATTAAACCTCTAAAACTGAATTTTCAAACAAAAGTTTCTTTCTGGAATTTTATCAAACAGTTGGCGTACATCTAAAAATAACATATGCAATAATGAATAATCTATACAACTCCCTTAGCTTTTAGGAAAAATATACCCATAACTGCGGTAAAAACCTCTAGCTATCAACCAATTAAAAGCGAATAAAAAAGAGGCAATGTAATCATTCATTCACAGTAATTTACGGAGTTTACCATTTCCAGTACATTCATATCTCTCTTGCTCTCCTATCAAAAGACTACAAATTGACTTTCTAGCGAAAGTTTTAAACACACGAATTCACAGAAATTTAAACACTTGAAAACGACTATTTGCGTTTTCATAATCTAAATATGACAATGACATTAACCATAATATTGATAACAATCTTTTCATAATAATAGCAATCTCCAATGCACATACTTGATCTTTTCAATTAAAAGTAAAGTGGCACTTTGGTGATTGAAAACACTAATAGCCATGTCAATAACCTGAGTATTTGAATTGAAGTTGCCACGAATGAACATGATGATGAATTTAATAAAATTGAAGGTTTTAACTCATAAAGATGACGATTGTTGATATTTAATTTGATGAACTGAATGTTAGATTATAGTTTGATTAGTTGATTTAGAATTTGGGGAAGATGATAGAAAATTGGGGAAAAGTGAGTAGAAAGAACACATTTAATATGTGTGAAAAAATGAGAATAAAATTACGGATAAAAAAGAAATTTTTTATATACCTAGGCAAGAAAATAGGTTGTTGGATTAAATTTTATTGTTTGATTAAATTTTAGGTTTAATCTCCACCATTAGATAAAAGTAAATGGATGGTGGAGATTAGTCCCTCAGTATGTAACAAAATAAGGGTATGCAAATGAACTTTTCTCTACACTCACATGCACCTTTTATAAAACATTCGGGCGGGTGCGCATCCGCCCCTTTAGCAAAGAAATTTGTACGGCAAATTTTCTAAAATTTGTAGCTATCTTTATAATTTGTCCCCTAGCAGATTTGTAGCGCATTTTCTAAAAACTACTCCATCTGTTTAGAAAAAATTCTTAAGACAAAAAACGAAAAATTGGATCGCTATACTCTTCAACCAATCAAATATGATCTCCACCCACTAAACTATCTTTTGATTTGTTGAGACAAGAAGGGGCTATTATTTTGAGATATCTCAAAAATGGAGATGGGGACTATAATTTTAGGACGGATGGAGTATTAAAATTTGGCACGTTGACTATAACTTTCTGTCTTCGCCTCGCATATACAGAGCGTTGTCAGGATGCGAATCACACCAACAACCAGTAACGCTGACATTATTAGACAATCACAGCAAAGAAGGAAACCATTGGTCTGTTCTTGGATAACCAGCATTTGTTTAATATTGTTGAGCGTGTGTTCAACTTCAAAGTCAATACTTAAGTGATCCGTTAGTAGCTTAGAGCATGTGGTAAGGTGACGGTGAGTTAAGACTTAACTCACTGCCACCTCAGTGCCACGTCAGCTTTTTCCTTTTAACCTTAACTCTTGACTTTCCACCCCGGTAACATAACTCACCTTAACTTACCTCCACCCAATATTTTCAATTTCAACCCTAATTTTTAACAAACACTTCA